>JAJEJO010000910.1:818973-992458 GCA_020662805.1 Glaucomys volans
TTGTGCTTGCAAGGCAAGCACTCTACCAACTGAGCTATATTCCCAGGCCTTGATGATCAATTTCAGAGTGACAGTGACTTGACTACCTATCACCTGCTGTGTATCATAGAGTGAAAATTGTGAATGTCTAATTAGAAAATTGCCTGATTAAAGAGTTATACTAAATAATAATATTGTCTTTCTTTTATCTGATATCCTAATAACATCTAGGAATTCTCTTTCTAGGACTACTATCTTTCAAAAAGTATATTTTAAACTTAATATAAGGTTGAAAGGTACTGGAATTTGGGAATGCAAGGACTCTGGCAGTTAGGTTATTTTTCTGGGGCAAATCCTTGGTACCAATGCTCTTCATGGTTGTTTTGACTATATTACATTTTGCTGAGCCTTGGGACTGCTTTTGGAAGGTTTAGAAGTATCCAGGGAGGCGCCTGCCACTTTGATTATTCATACCCAGCTCTTTATTTTTATTTGAGACATAAAATAAAAACACACCCTGGCTTCTGCTCAGCCTCAACTGGCATTCATTTTAAAAACAAGTCCAAACTGACCAAATGGCAGCAATACAAGTTTTTCTGGGAGTGAGTCATCCTTCATGTCAATCAGAGTTCATTTATGGAAGCATTAAATTCTGGTGCTGGCCAGGCCACCTTTGGACAAATTAAAATGGGTTGGGATTTGGTAGGGCTTGGAACGGAAGGCTGAAAGGAAAACTAGGGTGATGTGATGACTCAGAAAGTGACTCTTCTCCTTCTGAATCAGAATTGAACCACTGGTAGAATTAGTTCTCTCGACAAGATGGCAATTTTTAGGTGAAAGGTTATATGGAATTTCTTACCACCTGTGTTCATCTTGTTGGTTCAACATTGCACCAGTTGGTTAATTACTCTTCACCTTTTCCCCCATTGCTTAGTTACAAATTGGAGTAATATTTTCCTTCTTGTGTCTCTTAAAAATTTTTAAGAGTGACTATGAACTTTTAACCACTGGAATATTTTATACTAGAGGTATCTTTGTTTGAGTAAGGAGTTAACTAATTTCTGCAGAAATGTACTTTTATTTCTACTCTGATCCTTTGATAAACTTTGAAAGATGTTCTTTCTAGATATTTATCCTCAGAAATTTGCTGCTTAGTCACTTTATATGCAACCATGTCAATTCTAATTTCTGTATTTTTGTTCATTCTTTTCTTGGTATTTATCCATAGACTTCTAAAAAGATTTTTTCCAAGGATTCGTTCTTTCAGTAAATACAGAGTACCTGTTATGTGTAGCTATGTCATCTTTTTTACTATGTCTTTATCGGAAGCCATTTTAGAATATTTTCACTTCCATAATTTAATTATTTCCATTTCATTGTTTCCAGGAATTTTACCAAACTTGCTAATACTTGCAGTGGGTCACATTATGATTTTCTTGTTGGGATTTGTTAGTTCAGGACCATAACCCACCTTAAGATCTTTGTGTTTATCAATCTTCCATATCAGTTGATTAGAAGAGATTTTTTTCTTTTTTTGGGGGGGGGGGTGCTGGGGATTGAACCCAGGGCCTTGTGCTTGCAAGGCAAGCACTCTACCAACTGAGCTATATCCCCAGCCCAAAGAGATTTTATGTTTTCAGCAAGGTTGTGTGGTTTTTTTCATTGCAAAATTATCACCTTAACTCAAATGCATTTGTTCTTTCCATGTTTATTCATTTAATAAACAATTACTGCTATCCTGTGTTTTATAAACAGTAAATTCTTTAAGGTATTAAAATGTTTTTGAGTAAAAGAATTAAAGAGTGCATGGACTGATAAGCACAGTGACTTCTCAAAAACAAAACTCCTTCAAAGTGAAGTTAACTATGTCTTTGCTTTGCTCTGGACTAACCCAGGATTCAGGTGGATTTGTATTTAGGGTTCTGAGTTTTTCTCTCATTTGAACAGAAAGAGATAAAGCAAGAATTATATTTCATGGAGGTCAAGGGCCTGGGCACAGGGTGAGGAGGTAAGAAGTTTTCTGACAGTAGTCATTGTAGGGGATTGGCAGGTAAAAGTTTTAGGCTTTAGTATTGAACTCATTCAATGGTTATTCCATTTGGAGGGAACTATAGCCCAATCTTTATATCATTAGCTTATACATTCTGGATTCCATCTTCATGTGCCTCTGGGGTTGATTAAAGCCAAATAGCATCCCTGTGGAGACTGGACTTCAGCTCTTGATTAGCATGATTCTCCTGCCTTCTTCTCATCAATTTTTCTGATGCCTGAAAGTGTTTGTCACCCTTCCCTCATCTTTGAAGAATAGGAGGGCAGAGAGTGAGCCAGCAAGAGCTGGAGGCCTGGAGATGGAAGCTAGCCAAGGTCGTGCTCTTGAACTGAATACCTCTGCCAGCCCATAGTCATTCTTCTCACAACTATTAGAGACTCTGACCCTTACCCACCCTGAAATTCCAAAACTGTGTCCTCTTGGCTCTCCCAATACAGAGTTAAGTGTCATTCTCCAGTAGAAAACCTTTTCTATGCCTGGGTTGACTTTGTAATAAAAGCATCTAGAGACTGCAGACCATTATCTACTAGTTTACACTTTAAATCTCAGTTTAAAAATTAGTATCTCAAAGTTTTATAATATCTTAAAGTTTTACATATACATAAAATTTCATATGTATTATATATATTATACACACACTGATATACTGTCTTTGGTTGATAGGCTACATATATATGTTGATGCATATACATATTTCTTGTGTTTATGCTTCTGATAAACATACTCTGGGGTATAAAGTTATCACATGAACCCATCATTGTGTATTAATAGGAAAATTTAAGCCAGCAACTCTTCTGAGATGCTTACTTACATAGGTTCATTGAGCATTTACTATGTGCCAGGTTCTACCTAGATAAGGATTCATCTGAGAAGAAAGCAAAGCTTCAATACCACATTGAACACTGTTTCATGGGGAGGAATAGGCAATAACTGAATCAATATAATGAAAAAATACACATTCATATATTGTGGATTGTATTTTAAAATTAAATGGTCTAACATTTCTGTAGCGCTTAAACACTTTTAAGCCATTTCTCATTCTTTTCAGTGTTAAATTTCATGTATTTAAAAACAGTTTGCTAACTGTCAAAAGCTTATATATAAGTTAATAACACATAACTGTTGAGATGGAACAAATCTTGTGCCATAGCTTCCAGACATGCAAAAGTACCTTTAGCATTCCTGGTAGCTATGTATATACCAGTGTACAGAAGAGTCTTCTTGGGTGCTGGATATATTGCATTGTAATGTCCTTGGATGAGTTTTGAGAGTCTGTGTTTTTAACAAGTAATCCTACTAAATCTAAAGCCAGCTGGGTAAGGACTATACTTTGCAGAGCACAACAGCAGAGTGTTTCTTGAAAAGGAGCTTGGGGGTTGGGGATGCAGCTCAGTGGTAGAGTGGTTGCCTAGCATGTGTGAGGCCCTGGGTCTGATCCCTGCACCACAAAAAGGCAGGGAGCTTGGAAGGCCATTCTAAGAATTGGATGCATATATGTTGTTGCCTCCAATTCAACAGCTAATACTGGTCGCTTATTTGGCATCATTTAGGCCCTGTGTTAACTACAAGTCATGTGAGCCAGAGCCTGAGCCTAGGGATCTCATAGATTACTTACAACATAGACCTCTCTTTGCTATTTTATACCCAGCTATTATGGTATTTTGTGTGGCATTTTCCATTTACAGGTTACTCTTATGAATGTTATTTAATTTATTAAATTACCTCATCAACCCTAGATGTATGGATTCTTATCACAGTTATCATTACAGATAAAAACAGAAGCTCAAAGACATTGACAGGTAAGTAGATAAACTTACAGAACATGTATGGCAGAGCCAGGTCTTCTGGTTCCAAGTGCTCTGTTTTTTCTATTTCATTGCATTTGTGAGCCTTCTGCATATTAGCTCAAATTTCAGAGTATTTCTTTACCTACAACAGATATATTATAATATGCAGAGATTTCTCAGTTTGTATAAAGATCATACTGTAGCATGTTTCTAACCATTGAAATATGAAATCATTCAGCATCCTTAAATATAGCCAGATCCCTCCATTGAGAACAGCAAGTATTTCTTTAACAGAATTGCTTGTACATTGTGAGATGTTATGACAAGTGACGAAATAATACTAGGAAAAACATATAGATATGCTGGGAAGAAGCCAGTGTTAGACCACTTCTACTCTAAATGTTGTTTTACATTAGAGGCTCTTCTTAGTCGTGCCATTACTAATGTTTATTCTTTGATTACTATGTCTGACTATCTGTATATTCGGTCATTCATTTGCTCAGTAAACATTTATTGGGCGCTCATTATATTCTAGAACAGGGCAAGTCATTAGTTACAAAACTATGAATAAGACATGTTCTCTGTCCAAATATGAAGCAAACTATATGTAATTTCCACAGAGTTGTGAATAAGGGTCTATTCTATGATTTCTACACTCTTGACAGTTACCAGTGGAAAAATTGGTTGGGGAAGTAAGTGTGTGGGTGAATTCTTCAGAAAGGGTTGAAATTTGTTATAGCTATGCATCTGGCAGTACTTAAGAATTATGAATGATTTCATGTTTCCATGGGCGCATGCTACATTATAACACATTATGTAATAGGCTAGTTGATAAAGCACTTTATAATAGTATAACATTGTGCCTTTATTCCCTCATTCTTAAATCACTCTGTACACACATAAAGTCTCACAATGTTGTTTCTGGGAGTTCTTGTTAGGATGTTTTTATTATCAATAATAGCAGTGGTAACCATAGTCTGTAGTGGAAGAAAGTGACACACAAAATAACTTGCCCTGGGCCACTCCAACAAAAGATTGGCAGCATCCAATCTCATAATTCTCATTCTAGCCTCAGAACTTTGAAGGAATTGCTATCCTGGATATTTTGTTCGCTTGTTTTCTTATAACTTAGTGTGAAGCTTCCTCTGAGCAGTAGAATTTTCCGTGGGTGGCCCACTGGCAAGCTCTCACTCTTCAGGGCCATGCCTTTAGAAAATGGTCAGGAGGCGCCACCCTCCACTGCTTACCTCTTTTTCCTACAGAGGAAGCACAGTTGAACAACTCTGGTCTATAATAATGGTATGAGTCTTTGTTGGCTTGAATTGAAGACACTGTAATGCATTCCTTCATCCGTCTCTGTCACACAGGAACATTGAGAGTTACTGATATTTAACTAGTAGTTCAGTTCATTTCTTTTTGGCATAGATCTACATTGTCCTTACATTGCATCACTTTAACAAAATCCACAAACTCACAATGTTAAAGATTAATTTTGCTTAAGTTAGGAAAAAAGTCAGATATAAAGGTGGAAATCATTTCAGTCTTGATGTCAATCACACTTAATTTTGTACTCTGCAGTACAAAGTCTTGGTAACAAGAATGGCTTTTTGAAGCCAAAGGTCAGATTCTTCTTGCCTCTTTATTATTATCGTACATCAATCTGCCAACTGTATTGTTAGGATGTGAGTCGTCCTCTTGGGCCTCAGAGCCTTCATGACTCGTATGCAAATGTGATGATGCCATTTGGTGACAATTAGTGTATAGAGTAAGTGTATTCACTCTATATACTAATATTTGTTTTTTAAATGTATTTTCTTTCCTATTTTTTCTCTCTCAAATGGCTATATTAAAATAGAACAAAACTCCCGTTCGAACACAACAATTATTTGAAACCATTTTCCACAGAACAGGAGAATACTTTATATAGTAATGACTAGCAAGCAGCATTTTAATGTTCATGTGATTGACGCAGTGGTTCACAACAGTTCCTCTGGAGCCATTCTTGCTTTTCACATTATAAGGCCTGTTCAAAGAAAGGAGAAGAAGAAAGTTTCTTTTTGGTCTTATTGATGTAATGGGTATATGGCAATCATGTAAACCTTAAGTGACTCAGTTATGACTGGGGAACTAATTACTGACCTTAGACTTTTGGGTGACATGGAAGAAAATTTTCAAGACCAGATTGCTTGTGTTTTGCAATGTCCTGTGTTTAGAGCTTTATACAGAAGTTATCACTGACATTGTAGCAGTAGCAAAATAAAGTCAGGCCTTGGTTTTTATAGCATTATTTCTGTCTGGGTAATCATTTGGATGGATGAATGAACATGATGACTAAAAAATGGACACATTGTAATAATTGATGGTTTGATCTTTTAATTCCTCTAGAGACATAGCAAGACCATTTGGGAATGCTAACATTGGCTGGGACAAATGAGAAACCAGTTTTTGTGTTCCTTAACACTTAATACTTACGGCTTCTAAAAATTTCTCCCTCTGTTTTCTCATTATGCCTGGTTCAGGGAAACTGAATCCTAGTAATTTCTTCTTTTTCTTAGTCCTGGTTTTCATTCAAGATCCCCAGTCCCTTGTGGAAACCTGGTGGCAGTGATAATAGTAGCGATGATGATGATGATGATGATGATAATAATAATAATAATAATAATAATAATAATAATAGCAGCAATATTAATTAAACAGCCAATATTTACTGAGTTCTTATTAGTTTCAGGTAGCTTGTTAAGTTCTTCAAACACATTGTAGGAGGTGATTTTTTTAGCTAGGGCTCTTTTGGTCCTAAGTGATAGTCTAAATATGCTTGATCATAAAAGGGCAGGGATTTTGCTGATTCAAATAAATGACAATTTCAGGAACAGCTTAGCTTCAGGCATGACCAGATCCCAGGGTCTGTTTGCTCTCCCCACCTCTCATATTTCTTTGCCTTTTCCTATGTTGGTTTCATCTTTAGGCATTGTCTAAATCTTTTTCTAACTCTTTAGTATGGTGTCTGTATAAGAACTCCTATACTTTATCCTAAAATTAAGAAGTTAGAAGTTTTGTGTTTTTTTAATTAACTAATTTGTATATTTATTGATTTGTTGATTCATTGATTGGGATGGAGTAAATGGAGAATAAGCCCAGAGCCTTTTACATTTTAGGCCAACTTGTGATCCTCCTCCCACAGCCTCCCAAGTAGCCGGGATTACAGGTGCGTGCCACCATGCCCACTTTAGTGTCTTTCTTCATAGTCATATCACAGTTCTCACCCTTCACTTTGGCTTGTGTTGGTGCAAACCTGAAGCCATCCTTGTGGCTGAAAAGATAAAGTGCTTTTTTGTACAGGTCATGTTCATCTGCTTATCTCTTATTTGATCATAGAGGACTAGTTGTCTGATAGAAAAAAAAGGTCTGTTGTTTGTAGTGGTGGTGGTGGAATTGAACCCAGGGATGTTCCATCACTGAGCTACATCTTTATCCCTTTTTAATTTTTATTTTGAGACAGAGTCTTACCAAGTTGCTCAGGCTGACCTTGAACTTGCTGTCCTGCCTTGACCTCGACAGTGCCTGGTGCACTTCTTACCAGAATACAAGATGCCAGACATGCCAAAACAACTGATCTCCATAACATTAGAATAGTAGTATTTTTCTGTTTTACAAATACAGGAAGTGTGTGCAAACTTACATCACAAATATACAGGAGAAGGTGGACTGCATTTATACTCTGTCAGATTTCATAGACGATTGCATAAAATAGAGAGGTCTTGATTGAGAGAATAAGAGTAAGGATACCTACAGTGTGATTCCTGACTCCATTATTTATTAGCTCCAAGGCCTTGGGGAGGTATGTAGTCTTTTCAAACCTGAGTTCATTATCCATTAAGTGGACTAATATTTATATCTATCTTATACAGTTACTATAAATATTAAATGTAATAAATTTATTAACTGCTTTGTGTAGTTCCTGGCACATAATAAGTGCTCAATAAATTCTGGCTCTTATAGATTTTTTTAACTTACTATAAAAGTATGACTCAAATCACCAACTGTTTCAATTTTGCTGATTTACCATAGGAACAAATCTGGATTCACAACCCAACAGTAACCTGATTAAAATCCCTAATTTCTTCTACTGTTCAGCCTTGCAAAATCCATTCATCTAATTTATTATTCTTCGCAAGTTTATATTATTTTCACTGATATTATTGTTTTACTATTTTTAATTACTTAATGGAGCTGTAATTTGTAAAAAAAAAAATTAAAGGGGGGACTACATATTTTTTTAACTATATCCTTCACAATACTTAGGCAATTGTATAAATTATGGTAAATATTATTAATTTCTTTTTTTAAAATATTTTGGATTGTGGGCTGTGACTCACATGACTATCCATGGGGAACAGGTGAGATGTGGTTCCCCTCCCCAAAGTCTTGTAAACCATTTTAGAGCTGGAACCAAACCAAGTCTGAACTTGGTGTGGGGACCAGATTTGGTCATTCCATGGGAGGGGAGAATGCCCCCACCCCCGACGCACCACACACATCAGCCCAGAAAACTCTGTGGGGCTTGTCAAAAGGAATCTCTCATTGTTCCTTCTTCATCTCACTCATGTCCAGATAAAGTTGAGTCAATGTGATGAGAAAAGAATGTTTTGTTTTTTAATTTTTAAAATTTGTTCTAATTTGTTGTACAGGACAGTAGGATGCATTATACATTTTGATAGATCATACATAAATGGAGTGTGATTTTTCTGATTATACGTATTGTAGGATCACATCGGTCATGCAGTCAAATATATACATGAGGTAATAATGTCTGTTTCACTCTACTATCCTAAGAAAATTGTTTTCACAAATTCAAAAATAAAAACAAAACAGTTTTGGACTAGACAAGAGGAGTTTTCTAGATTGTTCTCATGTCTTGATAGGCCCAATTGCTAAGTGTGGGCTTTGTCTGAGATGAAGTTTGATATTGAGCAAGTAACACTCTTCTAAGCACAGACCTTGCCATTTCCTATCCAGACAAAGACTTTGGTATGATGGGAGTGTTTTGAATACAGATTTACTATCAGAAACAGAACCATTTTCAGAGTAAGGTGAAATTTAATGCTGAAATTTCAATATGTAAATGTCTTTGAGATTAGAGTCTAATGATAAACATAAAATATGCATACAGTATATGTATATATGTGTATGAAACACTGTATATAATTATGTAGAGAGTACTTCCCTAGCAAGTGATAATTTAAGCTCCTTAAATGTTACAGTAAAGTGAAACACCATAACTAAGTTAATGCAGTGTTTCTTGAGTTTGGACTATAGGCTATTTAAAATTTCAGGAAGCACAACTTTGGGGTATCAGAGGAATTATTTGTTTTCACCTTATTTGACTCTTTAACCAGAAAAAGTGGTAGGACAGAACCTTGCACATAAAAGTAAGATGTCATGATTTATTTATTTATATACTTTTTAAGGGACCTATTACAGCAACATGGTGAGGGGTCAGGATCACGTATTGTATGATAAAACATAGTTTTGTCACTTCTGAACTGTAATTTTTTTAGACTGGCATCCTTGAAGTTAAAGAGCCTATATTTTTAACTAACCTAAGACAACTGTTCCCTCCATATTTACAGATTGTTTCTTTTGACAAAATAATAATGCTCAGTAAACAAGAAAGTGCTGCTAGAATTTTGGAGTTCTCAACTAATTTCCCAGCAAAGAAAATTCACTGTGTCCTGGTTGTATTTAGGATAAAAATAAGTAGAACATCTGAGAGACAGAAGTGATTTTTCTAGTTGGTTACCTACAAGGAGATGTATTGATTTGTATTGGTAGTACTTGTCTCTGCCTACAGATGTACATTGTGTCCAGGAGATCAGGAAACAGAGCTTTTAATTCTTTGTAAACAGTAGCATTGTATGAAAGGGGATTTTGTGGGGGAAAAAAACTGCAACTACAAAAAATATTGTGCACATCAGTTTAAAATGAATTGACCTTTCGTTTCAATGAGGGCTATGTGTTACTAGTTATGGAGTGACTCCATTTGCCCATGCAAATAAGCGCAAAGCTAGGATATTATCAGGCAGTGGCAAAATTAAGAGGTAGGTCAGATTTAATGGAAACATCTGTCATTAACCCTTTTACAGAAACTGCCTCAGGGAATCCTTGTAGATAAAAGCTATGCCGAGCTATCTTACCTTGCTTTGCAGAGAGCAGAGGGGATGGCGATCACAATGTACAAAAGCTCCTCAGAGGATCTCCTTTAAAGAATGGCATATTTTTGGAATATGGAAGAAAACACAGGCTTATTTTCTATATTTATGCTTTGCATAAAATTTAAAGACTACAGGACTAATGATGGTGTTGATTTCTGCATTTTATTTCAGCAGATAGATCCCTGCTATTGGACCCAACCAGTGTCACCTTCTTATAATTCCTCAAATTACAAATGAACTGTGTACATTCGATTTTCTAAAAAGGTCGAAAACAGAAATATAAAGAGTGTTGCATTTATAGCTGCAAATAGTGATACACTTTTGCCTATGTTGTGCAATGATAAGAAAAAATAGTAAATTTTGTTAACTGATCATTTATTGAAGAGAATTAGGAAAACTTGATAGTCATTGGAATGGCATTTATTTTTGTAGTTTAAATTATCAATTACTATTAATGAAAACCTGAGCCTGTTTGCATTTACAATAAAAATTGAAAGCACAACTTTAAAACATCACAAGTCATGCAATAAACCACATTTAAAAATATTTGTTAAAAATGTATGTAAATCAACATGAGTATTGATAATAGTAATTTGTTAGAAGATCTGAGTGAGAATGAAAATCCCTGATTACTTCTATAAGGGTAAAATAATCTAAAGCAGTGTTTCTCACGCTATAGCCTTATTTATTCACATATTATCGCCTTTGAAATTATTTTGCCCCTCTTTATTAATTTTATTCCTGTACTTGCCTTTGACTCTACTACTTTATTAATTCCTTTTTTCCTGTGAACCTTTCTGTCTTCACACCATTCTGATGTCAGTGTAACCAGGCTTTTCCCTTCAACTTTCTTAAATGGGATGCACAGATTAAAATGCACCTTATTTTGGGCTGCATCTCCCTCTTAATAAGGTGTTAAGCTTATCAACAAAGCCTTGTTAAACCAACTGAGAGGCCATGTGCTTTCTCTTCCTACGGACTTTTGATACAGTGTCTGATCTCTTCTTCTTGAGGAGCAGAGGCCCACAAAGGCTTTTGCCAGCATTGGCATGAGGAGCCATCCTCACCTCCCAACCATAGGATTGAATTGAGTTGAATTTTTCTGAATGCTACCTTGAAAAATTAAGGATATGTCACATGAAGGAGAAATTGGGCAGTCATGAATATTTATCTGGCTTTTAAAGACACAATGTTCATTTCATAATCTTAACAAGAATGTGTTTGAAAACTATTTGACTTCAAAAAATTCTAACTAACATCAAGTTCAAACTACACACAAATGGACTTGGAATTTTTTTATGCTGGGTTTCTACTAAGGAGGAGTTAGCACTTTCCTTTAAAATATAATTCATCTGTATTGCCTTCTCTGTGTCATGTAAGGGTGGATCTGTGCACTGGGTTTTTCCTTCTTGAACAGTGAGCTTCTCAAAGGGGTTCAGATCTATTCACACCAACCATTTAAAAACACTTAAACAATAAACACACTTAGGCACATAATTGGGGTGTGTGTGTGTGTGTGTGTGTGCGCGTTTTATTGTTTTTGCTGACCAGTGCTTTTAGTGATGGCTTGTATACTGATGCTTGATCACATTCAGTGTTTAACTCTCCTAGGTAAAGGAGGGCATGGCATAAAATTGCTCAATAAAGATGCAGCGTATGTGACCCTTGGCCTGATTAAAGATGGTGAGCATCAATGCCATCCCTCCTCCCAAATCATAATGCTGTGGGCTCTTGGTCCCAGGGGTCAGTCTGACCTGCTTAGTTAATTGGGAAGTAATGCAGACTTCATGGAGTGCCAGCCATCCTCAAACAGCTCACAGGAATGTGGCATTTACCAGTAAGGTTCTACTGACCCTTTTACCCTGCTTTGATAAGCCAGGCTATCTCCTAGGTGGTGTTGTATTATGTTCCCCTGTCATCATTGGTAATATTCTTTGCATGTAAATGTTGGACAAAATGTTTTTGGGGGAATGTTAATATTTGTCTAAAATGCCTATTTTGAAAGAAACTCTGCTTTTTTTCATCATCAGTCTTTTTGATTATTAAATGCTCTGTCTAAGCCCTGTTAGAAATAAACCTCCCCTTCCTGGTTCCTGGGGGAAACACTATGTGAAGAGGGGATGGGATATACCATTCAGGGTGGTAAAGGTTTATTTTTGATCTTTTCATCTTTGTCTTTACAAAAAAGTCTGTGAGATTCCCTTTCTGGGGCAAGTAGTATTCATTGAGTTTTTTTTTTTTTTTTTTTTTTTTTGCTATAACTTGTGAACTACTGTCCTGTAGCTTAAAGACCTCCACCGGTCAGTCAGACTGTTGGGGACCCTGGCTACATCATGCCTTTCTTTAATAATCAAGACATGAATCTTTGGCTTCCATCAATAAGTGCCTCCTTCTTAAGAGCGTTATCTGAAATACTTGAAACATTATTCCTGACCAATGGGCCTGCCTGGCCTAGATCTAGATCCTGAGGAGGAAATGTGTTCCTGCTCATGATTTTTCCCCAAAACTGATAGAGTACATTGTTATGTTAACAAGATATTCAGAATGGTCTATTGGAACTATCTCTTTATCCTCACTTTTTGAATATTTCAATTTATCAGGTTACTTTCTTGAGTATAATTATGATTCACAACTTAAGCAATATAAAAATGTATAAAAAAAGAATAACACATTACCATTCTCCATTTGCTCAATTTCTACCACTCCCTACAAATAATGCTTGTAACTGGTCACTTGTGTGTTCCAGGCTTACTCTTTACTAATCCTTCTTGACAGGGTCACACCTATTCTCACTCCCCCAGTTCATCCATGCCCATGTTCCCTTGACTTTCATGAAGTTATCTTACTATGAAGTGACATTTAACAATGTGCATGTTGAATCTGGGTACTTTTTGCTTGGCTTTGCATTCATCTTTCCACTTATGTTTTGAAGAGAAATTTCATATTTTCTTTGCTCTAATTCTGGTTGCCAGGATGGCTGAGTGCCATTCCTGGAAGGGGTGTGTGTTAGAGTTGGCACAGACGGAACAACTGGCACAGGAAAAGGAAGCCATTCCTGTGTCAAGGATTTATCCACTCATCATTTTAAACATTATTATTGTAGCCATCACTGACCATTTGCTGTGTGACCCATGTCCTGGGTACCATTCTAAAGGAGGAAGAAGGTACATCCCTGTGTCATGCCCAAGGGACATCAAGCTGGGCATGTCATGAATCTATCTATGGAAAGATTATGATTTTGGTAGCTAGATCTCTAGTGATAAATAAAAATGGTATTGTACAATTGTTTTCTGTACTCCAAAGGTGCCTGTGGGCTCTTTAGAGGTGACCCCACAGCCAGTTAGAGAAGAAGAGGAGAAATGACTTAACTCTTCCACTTTAATCTCTTATAAATTGTATCTCTGTAAGACTTCTATTGAGAAAATATTTTGACAGCTTTAAAGAAGTTTGAAACCCACTGCCCTGGAAGAATAATGTCTTATCTGGAGTCAAAAATCTGTGTACTTTAATGCCTCGTTTTCAATTCCAGTGAAGAATTGCCTCCTCCCAGTTTTCCTGATAAACAATGACAGTGATTTTGCAGTGCTATGGAAAGAAGAAGCCTGTGCTTCTAAGACAGAGAACTTGGTTAGAATCTCAGTAGCACCACTTCTTGTGTCAGGCTTTGGGCCAGCACTTAACCTAGGTGCCTATCAGTTTCATCATTTTTACAAAAAAGCAAAACAAAACAAAAAAACAGAAAGAAGAAACAATGCTTGTCTTGTTAGCTTTCTGTGTCTGTTAGCAATAAGGTGCACAAAATGTCTAGTAAAGATTTTACCTCATCAAAACACTCAATTAATGAAAGCTGTTAAATATGAACCAGGTACAGTGGAATATACCTTCATTGCCAGCTACTCAGAAGGCTGATGTAGGAGGCACCCACGTTCAAGATCAGCATCTTCAGTTTAGTGAGAATTTGTCTCAAGATAAAATTGAGAAAAGGGCTGGGATGTAGCTGGGATTTAGTACTTGCCTAGCATCCATCAAAACCCAGGGTTCAATCTCTAGTACTGTTAAAAACAAAAAGGAATATGCAGAATTTATGGTTCAGTGAATGCAATGTCAAGTCAATAAAGGGAAAGACATGAGGTACAACAATCAGAAGTTGCAGGTCACTCTGCAAAACTGATAGGATTTTGAAAATGTCTTGTGTAATTTTATTGTTTAATTGACATATGCTTTTCATGAATTAGAGAAAAATCACTGTTCAAAGGGACTCTGCAGATAATTTTTTTCATAAATCTAAGCATCTCTTTATAGAGTGAAGAGTCCCTATTTTATTGCTTGGGTTTGTGTTGAGTTTTCCTTGTGGGAGGTGCCTGTATCAGGTAAGAGCACAGTATCATTGGCTTGGCACAACACCTGAAAGGCATGACACAAAGGGATACAAATACCAGGGAGAAGAAAAGAAGAAGCAAAGGATGGAAAATCATGTGGAAAATGGTCTCCAGGTTTACAGAGGCAGATGAGAATAATCGCAGAAAATGCTCTGGCCATAACTGCACGCTGGGAGAATTAGCAAGATGATCCAGGCTTACTGCACTTATTATTGAGAGACTGACAGTAGAAAGAATAATGGAGAATTTGAAAACAGCTGTGTAATTCTCTGAGAGAAAGAGAATGTATTATTCTGGGTTTATTATTATTTATTATTATTGGCTATAAACGAGGAAAGAAAGGTATTTCAACAACACTTCCTTAAAATTGGTTCTTTATAATGCATTTGGAAGTTAGTCAACTGATTTCATTTATGTAGCATGTAGTGAAGTTTATATATTAAAAGATGACCATAAAAAACAGTTTCACATCTTGCATTCAAACAAATTAGTGCTAAAGTGTATTGAATAATAGATGAATCCTAATAGTTCCATCATCACTAGCTGCCTTCAAATTAATTAGGTAGCTAAAGGGTTAAAATGTGAGGTAATGCAAAATTAGAAAACTCATGTTTTGAGTTTCCATCTTTAAGTTAATTATTGATATCAATAACAAATTTAGGGCAACTGAGTAGCAGTATTAGTATAAAATATATTCAAGTTAAGTATTGAAAACTAAAGTTTACATTAGCAAGGTAGTATTGACCATTTTGCTGATAATATTGGCAGAAATCATCCATGTTGCAACATTTTTTTCTGAAAATCTACTCACTTCTAACCTGAGAAGTTGAAAGTTATGTGAATTTTTTTTTGTTTGTTTCATGCTGTACTTTATCTTGGTTAGTTTCTCTCATTCTTATTAAACTTTGATGTACATCATCTGAAAAGAACAGGATGTAAAGGGGTAAATGGTGGACTTCTGGGATTTCTCATGGTTAAAGAGCAGATAAAGGAAGAAACAGGCTGAGAAAGACCATGTGAAGATGCCGAGGGTGCATCAAGCCAGAGGCGCGCTGTCCAAGCTCCAGGAAGAGGGTTAAGTTGTGATAGCTTTAAATATGAAGGAGGGGTTAATTAGGATGAGGCCAGAGGATAGGCCATTTGGGGTGAGGGATAAGTGGATATTTAAAATCTTTGAGAAAAACGCTTCTGTAAAAAGGCAGGAGCGAGGCCATTTGTGATGGGTCGAAAAGTGTGTAAGAGACAAGGAAGAGGAGGAGACCTCACAGCTAACTTGCAAGAAGTGTGGTGGCCAGTGAAAAGCAGCACCAAGCTAGAATTAAGAGAAGCTGCCTCAACAAAAGGGAGTTTGACTACTGCACCCCAAACTAGGTGGTTATTGCTATTATTATGATAACTGCCTTCTCAGGGAGATTATTTATTTCCTCTTCCTTACTTAGGTTAAATAAATCTGGAATAGATGGCACTTTTTTTTTCAAAGACTTTTTAATAATTTGCTTATAGTTTCTCTCTCCTATTCTGCTGTCTTAAATTCTAAAAATGTTACTTAAATAGATGACTCGATATTGAACCAGCTTTCTGATGGGCTCTTCATTCTTTAATTTACTCCTGAGGTCTATTCGCCAATAGTGTTACTTGATAGGTTTTTGTTTGTTTCTTTTCTTTTCTTTTTTTCTTTTTTGTATTGGGGATTGAACCCATGGGTGCTTAACCACCGAACCACATCCCCAGCCCTTTTTTATGTGAGACAGGATCTCACTAAGTTACTCCGTGCCTCACTAAGTTGCTGAGGCTGTCCTTGAACTCATGATCCTCCTGGCTCAGCCTCCTGAGCCACTGGGATTATTGGCTTGTGCCTCCATGCCAGGCTTGCTTGTTTCTTTTTAAGGGAGTTTTCCATGTATTCATGTTTGTATGTGTGATTGAGCTATCTTGGTTATGACTTAGTGTTGAGGTTGAGGTAGCTTTTAAAAAAAATGAAGTCTTTTGTTTCAGGACGATTAAAACATGAAAAAAAATTCTGTTCTAGTTAGTCTTATTAGATCCAATTATAAAACAATCTGAGTCAGAAAACAAAAAGCAACCCATATCTGGCATGTTTTAGGGTGACTCTTTAACAACCTTTTCAGTGTCTTGTATGGCCTATTCAGCCTTTCTATCTCCTTTGTCCTGTTGGTCACTTTTCTTTAAGAAAATCATAGTTAGGATGGGGAAAATGAGTATATTTTAGCCTAAGTGGAAGGAGCTAGTGGGGTGTGATGGAATTTGTGATGAAAATGGAGGAATCATGTAATTAAGGAGAAAAATTATTCTGGTGGAAGAAGTCATGGAATTAAAAATGTAATTGGAAAGGCCAGAAAGGAACAGAGACAAATATTCTTCAATTTGAGAGAAAGCAGAAAGGAGAGACAAAAACAGAACTAAATTTAAAGGTGGGAAAAACTGGCAATTAAAAAGGAAGGGCAAGGGGAAGAAGCAAACATTTATTCATTCACGCTGGGTCAGGCATCTGCAATGTGGGATGTAGAAGTAACTACACTTAAATTTCATAACAATATGGCAAAACAGTTTTTGTTTTCAGTGTTCTATAGATAAGAATACAGATAGGTTCAGCAATTTGTATAGAGAGTCACTTCTGGAAACTGAAATATTTATTAGTATTTAGTCACTGTGACTCCAGGACCTTAAGTCAAAATATTTGTTTTTGTTTCCTGGGATAACACAGAATATATCTACTATTATGCATAGACATTTATATATGTGAATATTTGCTTAGAAATACGTAACTGCACACAGTCCTTATGTAAGCCCAAATATACCAATCTATATGATTATGTGTATATTGAAATAATCTGTAAGTATCTACTATGGTAGGGGTTTAACCTAGATGGAACTCTCTCCAGCTGACAGTAATAATAATGGTAATAGCTTCATTTATTGAGCTACTATGTACTTGCTAGACAAGTTGCATTTCTTATATTTCTAGCTTCATAACCATCATAGAAGTTAGAACTTTTGTAACCCTTTGATAGGTGAGCTTATTGAGACCTAGAGAGTTTCAGATCTCATTGCTGGTATGTAGCTAAGTGGGCATTCAGACCTAACTTCAAAGAACTGTGTCTTTCTATAAACCATGCCCACGGTCTCTGTCGTCTGTCACATGGGTTAGTATGCCCTTGGCTCTTCACAGAAGTCACTCCAATGAGCCTGCTTCTCATATTCAGTCCTGTGAATCGTTGATTGCTAGAGGGTTTTTGTTGTGACTCCAGTAGGTATTCTTTGACTACCATAGTTCATTTGAATAAACAAAATAAAACACCAACAGACCCTTTTCCTTCCCTGAAATGGCTAGCCCAGTTACCACGCACAGGGTGTATACTGCCAGACATTTGTTGATGATGCTTCTGATCCTCTGAGTAACACATGTCATCTACTCAACAGGACAGAAGAAACTATCAACCTGTTTATTTATACAAAAGTGGAAAGTGGAGCATTACAGAAAATTGCGTGACCATATGACTCGCCATTTTTCTGCCTGATAGAAAATAATTTAGTGTGTACCTTGGAAAATGTGCATTCCAACAAACTTCTAAGATATTTGTAGTGATTGTACCCAGTCACTTACTTATCCACTCCCTCTTTCTTTTCCCTTTCACTTTCCTGCCTCTGTGCCCACAGCATGTGAAAGCATTGAAAGAAAATAAGAATCTTAAACTCATAAACATACCTGCTTACCATCTGGCAGGCATCCCAGCAGTCTGGTGAGCTCCTTAGTTATCCAGCAGATAGTAGAAAAACAAGAGTCCTGTGAAGATTTCACATGTTGCCATATCCCTGCCAGATGGTGATTTGTAAAACATGGACAAATTGCACTGGCTCCACTTCCCTCCAAAAATCACAACAGAAACACTGCAGCAATGGTGTTTAATTTGAAAGCAACTTCAACTGAGGAACTTTTAAGGTATAAACATCTAAAGATTATTGGGATAAAATGTGTCTTTATCTCCAGAGTGTTGGTCCTTCACAAACCTGCTATTCTCTGCTCTGATATTTCTAGGATTCTTCAAAAAAAAAAAAAAAAAAAAAAAAAATGTTAGGGAAGGTTGGGAAACGTCAACATCATGGGACCTCTGATTACTACCTACTGAATCTTTGCCACAACATGATGTTTTTCTGTCATCTAATGATGGGCTGCTGGACTAAAAATTATATTGACAAATTTTCCAATTAGGTAACTTTCACATCGAAACGAAAAGAACTAAATTTGGGTAGAAGCAGAGAATTCTACTCTCTAAGTGTTAATAAAACAGTAAGTACTTTTAAAATAATACTTTCCCAGTGTCTCAGTTGTTTTTTGTGGTTGTCCACACAATACTCCAATTGCTGGTCACTTTAGATAGAAAATGTCAAACAAGTGGTTTAGTATTGGGTAAATAAACTGACAGTTGGTGGTTCTAACTTTTTCAACAAGTTTCGTCTTAAAGTGTGCTTGTCCAAGGAAAGATATATTTTCAGCACTCCCAATGATGCTGAAGTCTGTGTGGTCCCAGCACACTGAAGCTTTGCTGATACTAAGGGAAAATGAGGAGAAAACCATCTCCTCTTTCCTGTTGCATTAGTTGGATTTACTTAACCTTTTCTCCTCTCTTTAGGATCTTGCTACTCTTCTTCATGATATGAATGCAAAGATGATTTTAACATACTTACTTTGTTTTTGATGAGCACCTTACTGAGGTCTTATTTACTTTGAGATATGTATAAAAAATATAATCAAAATGTAGAATTCAGTGATAATTGCACAGTTGTGCAAATATCAACAAAATAAGTTTTAGACCTCTATTATCACCCCAAAAGGAAATATTTTCATTAACAGTCACCTCTTCTTTCTCTCCCAACCCCAACAACCACAGGCAGCTACTAATCTGCTTTCTGTCGCTATAGACTTGTTTAATCTGGATATTTCAAACAAGTGGAATCATACTATGTAGTCTTTTTGTTGCTGGCTTCTTTCTCTTAACATGTTTTCAAGGTTCATTCTTATTGTATGTGCTAATATGTCATGTGTTTTATTGCCAAGTACAATTCCATGTTTTATTAATTCATTTATCAGTTCATTTCACTTAGGTACAGATTCCACCTGTACCTAAGGTCATTTAGGTACAGGTTTTTGTGTGGGCATATTTACCTTTCTCTTGAACATATACCTTAGGAATAGAATTCTGGATCTTTTGATATCTGTCTAACCTGTGGAGACCACAGGAGTTGCTTTTCTATGTAGCTCTTTACTTTGTGCAGATGAGACACAGATTCTAGACATTATGAATTTATGTAATACACCAATTTAATTCCTATTACAGAAGAATAAATGGACATGGACTTGAAAATTTGACATACCTGTATTTGAATACATATTTAACTACTTAAGAACTCCATTGTCTTGGGTATATTACTTAATATCTCTGCAATTTCTGTCATCTGCAGAAAGGAGGATAATAACTGATTTTTCCTGAGTTTGTGTGCATGGGATACAAGATGCGTTGGAAAGCTGTTCGTATGACTCTGAACAGCTCATTGTTTTCCATTAAATGTTATTTTCTGTTGTTTCTTCTTCTTCCTTTTTTTTTTTTTTTTTTTTTTCAGAGTGCCAGAACTGTAGGGACTAACTTAAGGAAAAGCCTTTTAAAATAATTCAAATATTCACATGAAATCATTTTATCTGATTTGTAGACTCCTGAATTTGGAGAAAGGATCACTTTCTTCTGTATGCTCTTTAAGACTGTCTTTAAACGTTAATGATCAGAAAACACTCAAAACAATGCCTAAAATACGTTGTTTGCTGATATTTTCAGTAACTTAATGTTAGAGTGTGAAACTTCATTGGAATTGTTGTGCAATTTGGTCAACCACATTTTAGTATTTGGGGATTCATTCCATGCCTAGAGAGTCTCAAAAGAAACTGACTTGAACATGAAGTATGATTCTGAGCAATAATTTCTAGTTAGAGACTGTTTCAAGCTAAGACATTTGCATAAAGAAACAAATCATATATGATTCATGGACACTGGGCCCTGCCCATCCAAAATGGTGATGTCACTTAGAGCCATGGAGATAAGTAGGACTTCCTAAAGGAGGTGCTATAAGTCATAAACAAAGTCATTACGAGATCACTGGGAACGTCCTCTGACTTCAGCATAAGCTATGCTTACCGCACATAGAATGATACAATGGTTGGAAAGTATTAAGTGCAGTGAAATTCATCATCTTCCCCAAGAATGGAATATATATAGAAGAGAATTTTCTTTGTGTAAAATTTAGCCTAATGTGTAACCTAAATCCTTTTTGCTTCATTTAGACTCTATTTCCATTAAATCTATTTTCCTGAGGCAGAAGTATTATTAAATAGTTTGACTATATATTCAAAGAACAACAAAAGATAAGTAGATAGATAATTGGCTCATTTCCCCCATGCTCCCCAGGCTTTTAAACCATCCCAGAGAGATTCAGTCCCGAACAAACTGTGTAACCACTGAGAAATTGTCTTTCACGGTGTTCTTGGATGGTTATCCTGCTGATCCTTTGAAACTCCATAGGTATTTAAGGGAACCCAGAAAGTTTTATTCATACTTATAAAAAGGGTAAAATAAAAGGGAAAAAAAAGTTAATAGATTAGAAGATGCAGCTCAGATATATTCTTGTATAGACTTAAATTCAGACAAATTTAGTCTTGAACTATGGTGCCAAATTTCAAGATTAGGCAGTATTTATTTTTACTTTTTTATAATTGATTCGACTTCACTAACTTATGCCCTCATAATTCTTTTATATTTTTATGTCAAACCAAAGAGGAATATTTGAGTCCCGAAATTTGCTTTACTTTGAATTATTAAAAACACTCTATAATTATAATATCACAGATATTAATAAACTTTGTAAATGCTTCTCCCAGATAACTCATGTTTTCTTTTTAAAACTAAATTTGAATTTCAAGCCTAGATTACTTCACACTGTCATTTTAAATCGATAACATCTGTAAGGGAGGGAAAAAAAAAAAGATTCCATTTCAAGCTTGCCAGAAAATTTAGACCTGCTGCAAGTTTAACTTTTACATCACTCCTTTTTTTCTGTTTCCGACTTGCTCACTCCCCCTCTCTGGCTGTATTCTCCTCCCCTCTCTTAAATGTGTCTATTACCCTCAGGCTTTGACCTTGGGCAGACTGTGAGCACAAAGTCATGTTATTTAGAGTGAAGTAACACCAGTAGTCAGGAAGGAACAATGTAGTTCAAGCCAGATAAAATAAATCTCTCATTTCCTGTCAAGGGACTGAGCCAAAAGCAATGATGAGAGACAGAGGGGGCAAACCGCGCAGCTCGGAACACAGACGCTTGGGATAGATACGACCACAAGCCTCCCTTGAACACAGACAACAAAACCCAAAACAGCAGAGTGACAGGAGACGCATAATAGCTATGGAATAAACCAAAACATATGAAACAGAGGGCAACCATGCAGCTCCCAGGCCTTGGGCATGGCACGATTGAATTGCTCCAGATGGGAATCCTAAGAACAGGACTGCCACGTGTGAGGGATTCCCCTGTATGGAGTGAGAATTTCATGAACTTTGAAACACATTACTTTTGACCAAGTTGGCTTTATAATGAAAACCATAAACACTGATCTCTGCCTGATGGATGGTCTGCACATTAAAATTTGCAAGTATCTACAGGAAAGAACTTCCATATTCAATCCAGTGGAAGTACAGAGTGGTTATCATTGTCTCCAGCATTAAGAAAGTTGGCTGCTGATTTATTATACAACCACCAATAAATCATCTGCTATCTCCAGGTGTTATTTAAAGTTATTTCAAATATTTAATCCCATTAATCCTTGAAACAAACCTCTGAGGGAAGCATGATTGTGTTCTTATTGCATAAATGAAAACCCTAAGGTACTTGCGAGGTAAGGTAACTTAACCAAGGTTACAGGCTTGATCTGAACCAAAACAGTGTGGGTCCAGGGTCCACTCCTTCCTGACTTACTAGGTTTTGATGAACACATGGCCATATTCTACTAGCACGTCATTTTAGAGTCATTTGTAAGCCCTGCACAGATTTTGTTGAAATCTATTATTTGTTTCAGAAACACAGTAAGACTTCTGAATATTCACATCAGATCCAGAAAAAAAATCTAAAAAAAAAAAAAAGTGGTGAGAACATGCTACGTTTTTTATAACACTGAGTGTTTTTGTCCATAGTTCTTTCAAGATGGTAATGGAATGAGAGTTCTTTCATTCATTCGTCTGTCTATCCATTCATTCATTATTTGTTCTTCGAACAAATGCTCATTACTCAGTGCTCACTACTGGATGGGCACTGTGATGGTAATAGAATAGTCTCATGGCTGATGCAGAGTCAAGCAGGGAGCATTTTAGACATAGTTTCATACAATAAACTCTGTAAAAATCCTTATAAAGATAGCAACATTTGTAAAGACTAATATTAATTTATAATTAGAGATAGCCAGGAATTTTTAACTCAATAAGATAAAATAATATTTAGCCTTTTAAATTAAACATTTAGAAGTTTCTCATGGAAGTGGAAACATTCTTTAAGACTATGCATCCTAAGACTGCCCGTGTAGTGCCATAATGGGAATGGGTATATGTACTCCAGAAGGAGCTGTGTCTCATGGTGAGCATTTTTCTAAGAAGCACAATCATCTTAATTTGTAGTCTTCTGTGAACCTCCTTGCCCCTCCTGAACTGGAAAGACTAACAGTATTTTGACTCAATGTATCCCCTGCATAATTCAATTATTTTACATAACATATTATTTTATAAGGATCTATTGGATGCAACAGTATTATATTTACCTTCTAAACTAGCTGCTTTTGTGCTCCTCCCCCACTGTCTTAATACCTGGTATATAGGAGGTACTTAGTATATAATTGTTAAATGAATTGGTGACTATATTTGGCACATAGGCTTTTATTTTATGTACTATTATGTAAATTGTAGATGGTCAAAGGCTAAAGATGAGTCCTTTTATAAAATAATAACAATGATAACATTTATAGGTCACTCATTTGGATGTTTATTATATACTTGGCCTTCTCTGTGTTTGGCATGGATTATTTAATCCTTTCCTCATATCTAAGAAGTAAGAATGTGCTTTGTTGTCAAGTTGAATTTAAAATGGTCACAAGTGATTTAAGTTTTTAATCATTAAAAGTATACTCTCACTATTACTAATGGAAAAGTACTAGAAAATTAAAAATCTCTCCCCCTTCTAAGAAATTTAATGCAATTTTCCATTTCAACAGCAAATATAGCTCACATTTATAGTTTTATGAATAATTCCTTAAATTTCCCATGTCCACCGAGAAGATAATGAAATATTTTGTTTGGACAAACTATGATTAAATAAGGAAACTATTGCATTGTTAGATGTGTTAGTCAGTTCTCTGTTACTATAAAAAACTTTGGAGGTAATAAACTTAAAAAGAGGAAAGGTTTATCTGGCTCATGGTATCAGTGTTGCAGTCTGTGGTTGGTTGGTCTTGCTTTGGGCCTGTGGCAGTGAAGTTCCTTACGGCAAGAGCACATGGTCCACAAAACTGCTCACCTCATCACATATGGGAAGCAAGGAGAGGAGAGAGGAATATGGGCTACAGTCTAAATATCCCCTGTGGGGGCGCGCCCCAATGACCTGACTTCCTCCCGCTGGGGCCCACCTCTTAAAGGTCCCACTATCTCCCAATAGGACCATGGACTGAGGATGAAGCCTTTCATATGGGCCTTTAGCAAACATGGAAAATCGAAATATTGGATTAGGATCCTAAAAACACAGTAATGCCGCACCTCATAACGGACTTCAAAACCTTTGCTTTCACATCTGGAGAAACTCAGTAGGAAAATATAGTTGGTCCACTTGGACTTAGTGGTGGAACAGATGATTCCCCAGATCTGCAATTAATTCAAATTTGAATTTGAATTAGAAAAATACCTTTCACAGACTTTGAATTTTAAAGGGTAGGCATTCATATTTTTATATGTTAGCAATGTGAAAAAATTCACTCAGACATTCTTGTATTTTGTTTTCCTGGTGCCTTTAATATTTGCACATACAAGGCACCCAATACACATTGGTTATTTTCTTGCTTTCAGATATTTATTGACCTTTTTACCTCTCTGCTTTGTCTTCTGTTGACAGAAAATGGGACTTTTGCTTAATTTAACCCAGGATGTTTCCTTTAAACAAAAACAATTACTTCCTTTCTACAGAAAATTTATGAACCAGAAAGTCTGTAGAGACAAGTCATCTTTTCTTTAGGTAGTTTGCAATACAGTGTAAACCTAAGATCAGTTCAGGTTCTGACAGGGAGCAATATCAGTTACTTTGATGTGCCCCAACATTGAGTTATCTGTTCTAATCGTTCTACCACTAATTCATATTAGTGGTATGAATGTGAATATTATATTCACATTTAGAATATAATAAGTAAGCTTCAGTAAATATTAAAAAGTACAATCTTTATGCAACATGTTTGCTGAAGGTTTTGTGTGCTTTATAAATGAAGAAAAGGAAATCATTGAGAAGTAAGGGAACACAAACACCAGCACTGTATTGTCACCATGAGTAAAAGATGAGACTCTAATGAAGAATATTCTGTGGACCAAAGGTGATAATGAAACTGCATACTGTTGGTGGATTTCTTTACCATTTTTCATATTTTAAATATGTGGAAACACCCAATGAAATCCAATATCATGAAAACAGTTATAAAGAAGTAATTTTTAATGGAACAGCTGAACTACAGAACCCATTGCTGCTGGTTATCATTGAAGCAAATGGCATATTGGAACATAGCTTAATTATTTTTGTGGATATGGAAAGCAGTGTAATTATGTTATCTATAGATATTTTAAGATACTCCACTCAGATCAATAGCTTGGAATATTTACAAATCTTGTGAGCATAGCACACCTGTTATATTATTGAACTGTAAATTCTACTATGAATATTAGGCACTGCTCAAGACAGATTCCAGATTAGAATAAATATTGTTCCATTTATTTTATCAATTTCAACTGCATTGTTACTACTTTATAGATATGCTATATGAAGATACATAATGATGTATCATAACATTAATGCATATTTATTAAAACCTCCATTAATACTATGGCTTCCTAAAACTTGTATTGTTTGTTAATATACCTTTTTGTTTATATGTCCTTTATTTTTATAAGAAAAATGTTACATGTTTCATGTTCTGTACTAAATTTTTTCATGATATTAAGATTTATTCTCATAAAGTTAACTATTGACTAATCACTTTAAAATAGAGGTAAAGTGCTCAGCACTGTGTTTCATCACAGAAGATGTTAAACAGACAACCTTGATTGATCTGGGGCTTCATAAGAGGACTTAGTGTTAATGAGCAGTTAATGCTTATTTTTAAAATCATTCAGTTTAAAACAACAGTTACAAATTATCATTAGCTAATATGGTAAATAAAATGTCTTTCCCAAATTTATCAGTTTGTCCATTATCATAGGAATATCCTATGATTAAGGGGTGGAAGTTTTTAAGAATTACTCAATATTTATTTATAGTCAGGTACAAATATTGTTATCTAGTGGTGTTATCTAATTTTTATCTGGACTTGATGTTTCCTGAGCATGTGCAGCAATTTTATGTTTTACTCTGTTTAAACTTGTGTAAGAATCTCTCAATATTTACCATTAGACTCCAACCCTGTGAGCTGTTTGGAGAGTGATTTTTTTTTTCTTGCAGTTATAAATTCACAAGAGGAGTTCAATTTTGTTAAAAAAGATAAAGTGAATGGTTTAAGGACTTTAACATGTATGAAAGATACTGTATTATACATATGCAGTCTTTAATAATAGGAACTCCAAATACTTTAATATCCTCCTAAAAGTCTTCTTAAAACTGACAGTATTTCTTTTCTTTCCTCTTTTTTTCCTACTCTTTTTTTTTTTTTTCCTTCAGTGTGGTATTTGTATTGAACCCAGGAGTACTGTGCCTGTAAGCTATATTCCCAGCCCGTTTAATTTTATTTGTGAAATAATCTCACTAAGTTGCCCAGGCTGGCCTCGAATTTGATATCCTCCTGCCTTAGCCTTCTGAGTAACAGATTATAGTCATGTGCCACTATGCCCAGCTACTGGATTTTTCTTGCATGTAATTTTACTGGTAAGCAGTTCTTTGAAGCTTGTAATTACAGCATTTTCATCTTGATAAACGTTTTTAAAGTTACAGATACAGAGACTGAAAACATTACATACCTGAGCTCAGGCAACAAATAGTCAGTGAATTCCATGTGATATATAAAATTCGTACAGAACTGAGGAGATGGAGGAAGCCTCCTTTACCTATGCTGCCATATCCTCAAAGCTGGTCTTTGGATTCTTCTGTTTGGTTACCACTTGCCCCTTTTTTGCTGTGCTAGTTTTCCTAGAAGTTCAGATTCTGTAGTTTAAGAAATATTAGTGTATTTTGATTACTGATAAGGGATAAATGTTTTTCAACTTAGTGTTAAACTTGATTTATTTGCTGCTTGGATTTCTTTACAAAGCTTTCCTCCCCTTAGTCATGAAGTATTACAAACATAAAAGGATGTTTAATACATGTTGTAGACATATTTCTCAATTAAAAATTTAATATTTCTAATGAAATACTGAAACTTGTATTTTTCAGTTATCAGAGATTTATATATATTGTGAGCAATCAAGGACATTGTTTTATCAAGTATTTACTAGTACCAGGTATTTACTAGAACTTATAAGTTGTACATTTTGAGATCTTTTGATTTAATGTGGTTTCATTTCAATCTGTCTTATAGTTTAGAAAGGGAAGACTCAGTGGCGTTAAATAATTTGTCTAAGATAACCTGATGCGAAAGTTAGGACCCTGGGTATTTTCAGTACTGATTTTGGTTCAGTTTTCTGAGTCTAAGTGATAAGTAGAAGGATTTACAACCTCAATTTTCTTCTACCTGCTGGTCCTTATAATTTGTTTCAAAGTACACTCATAATTACATATTAAACATCCATCATACATACATCACAGTGCTAGGGTTCAAACACATGACACAGAACATGCCGTGCCTTCCTGGGAGGTTAATATCAATGTAACTGAACCAGAGCTGTCTGATCATATTGGTATGAATTAAATTTTTAAGTAATTCCTTAAAAATTTGTATGTAGACCTAGTTTCCATGATAAGATTAAGATCAGTGAGGTTAGGAAACAAGTGTTCACTTCCATGGTATCTACTTGGTTTAACTTCCTGCAGGAGCAGAGTATTTCCAGTAAGACACAATAGTGTTTGATAAATGGTTTTTTATTGAATGAATGGCTTTTGCTTAAGTTTTGAGTTTGAATTTAATGTTTTAAATACATTATCCTCATTTTTTTGGTGTTTAAAAAATGTGAAAGATTAAAATGGTTTAAGGGAAATGAATATACCTATATTGTGGGATTTGGACAAAATTTTTATTTGAAAATGTTGAGATTATTGCAACATTATTATACAAAGAAAATATTTTACCATTTTTGCTGCCATTCAAGCTTTACCTCAGGTGTTTTTCTCTTTTTTAAAAAAATATGAAACTTACTTGATTTGTTAATACACAGGAAAGGATATTTTATTTTTCCTTTTTTCTCATCGAATTTGTTGCAGAGTTTGTGATTTCTATAATCAGTGAATTGAAGAATATCCCTTTGCATCTAATTCATCTCTGTATTACTTACTATCTAATGTTGACATTAATGAGACTTTGGAGAGTCCCCACTACACAATATACTTTAAAGTTTTAAAGCCTATTTGTTTTGGCTTGTTTTAATATAGCAATTGAGAAATTATTTAGTCATAGCCAAAGTTACTTAGACACAGGAAAAACCATCAAATCATCTCCTTTTGAATCTCTCTGTTTTTTTGGGAGACTACATTACTTCTGGGGATATTAAGTGACTCATATGTGTTGGGAAAACTCACAATTTCCATGATTGCTCACATTTCTTGACATTAGTATTTACCATTAGAAATGGTATTTTATCCTGCCAGGGATATGGTAAAGAAGAAGAGATACTTAAGTCTTTTTCTTTAAAAAAAAATTGTTATTAGAGAACATATGTAACAAATACTGGTTCTCTCTCTCAATTTCGAAGCTCAGAATCAGGAGAAAATGTAACAAATAAACTGGTATTAAAAAGCAGTGATAATTGTGAGACTAATAATTGATCATTTTTAATTAGAATGCCCAGATAAAAGTCATAGGCAACTCTGCAACTTAGTTGACCTGAGGTGATTCATAACTCTAAACAGGATTGAGATGTTACAAACATGGATGGTAGTACCGTTTTATAGCTTTCAAGTCTCAGAAATTGTGCACAAAGTACACAAACTGATTTCTATGACATGTAGCACTCAAGGGTAAACAGTGGAAAGGTGTTATTTTTGACTGGGTTTCACATCTAAAATCTTTAACTTCCTATTATGGCTAATGAATAAAAAACAACTTCTGTTTTGTTTTGGTTTGTTTGTTTAATCTTCCCTTACTTAAATTCTATCATGTGCTACCTGAATCTCCTGTTGTTATTATTCTTTAAAAAATAGCAAAGCAAATTGGGAGTAGAAGTTCCCATTATGTTAATAGGTCTCAAGGATGCGGCAATATTTGATTGCATAATTAGTTTGCTTTACCAAGAGAAGAGCCCTCCTTAGGATTGTTTCCGCTGACACAGGAATGCCCCAAGCCCAGTTGCATGACAGAACTGTGGTAAAATTCTACTCTGTAGGTCTCAGGGAATCAGAGGGCCTTTCTCTCTCCACTGCTGGTTTCTGGGTTTGGAATTGTCTCTACTCCATAAGGTGCAGGAAAGCTGAGGTGGAATAAATAAGTAGGAGCATTGAATTTCCCAGCCCTGCCCCTGACAAGGCTTCCGGGAACTGTTTTGCTGTGAAGAAACTTCCCCATCCACATGGTTTCTGATTGAAAGACTTTTCTAATGACTCATTTGTCTCTATCTTGCTCTGTTGATTTTGGTAGGTTTTGCTTTTGCTTCCAGAAACTATGAGATTTAAGTTCTCTAAACAATAAAATGTACAGGATAATTTTGTCATGTTGAAAATTTTTATTGCTACTTTTTTCCCCCCTCCTTTTTTACTTCCTTGTAGGAAAGAGGTAATAAATGACTTCAAAAACAACCTGAATATATTTTCATGCATGATTCACAATATACTACCATCAATACCATAGCCATCCCACTATTAAATGGAAATGTCATGTTGGACATTCCTAGACAGACATTAATAAGTCATATGTTGGAGTATGAATGAATGAATAATTTTGCATCTATACATATGTACAAATATGCCTTTATGGGATTGTAACATTGTTTCATAAAATCTTGCATTTAACTTTTGCAATAGAGACAAGTTTAAGACAGATATATTGAACTTGTTAAGCTAAATGACACTTGAATTATATGTTCTACTGCATACTTAATGAATTTGGTATCTACCAGCCTCCTTGGTTATCTTCCTCCAACTAGTATAACTGTAGTAATATGTGGACAAATTTTAAGTCAACATGGGGACAAAGTGACTCCCTTTTTCTTTACTAATTTAGCTCTTTTAGCTAGAGAAGGTTTATAGCAAGTCTATATGCTGGTTCCCAGAATTATTGATTAAAGTCATGAAATGTTTTTGCTCTCTACTAATGGGAATTATTCTTGTGCTGTCAATGACAATACTAAGAAATGAGCTTCAAGATAGGTTAATTTCTACATATCAACCTATCGCTTTTTCAGTATTCATTCTTGCTATCTGTATATCTGCTCTCTACATGTGTGTATATGTTATTTATTTGAATTGTCTTAAGTGCATACTTGAATAGCTTGCAAGGGTCAGAGAGAGTTCAAATGATAGAAAAATGGTTTATTTTCTTGCATTCCCCTCCTCCCCACTGCTAATGCTAACTGAGGAAGAGTGCCAGTGGTGTCCTTCAATTTAAAGAGACAACCTTGTTCATTTGGAGGGTGTGAATGCCATTCTTGTGAAATACTGTAAATAGTAATTCACAAGAGGGTGACTTTTTTATTACTTTTACATTGATAACATGCCTTGTGAAGACTTAGAGTTATTCTGCTAAATTTAAGAGAGATAAGAATGGAATGTGTGCATTTGTATGTACAATAAAAGAATTGTTTATCATTAGGAAATCAGATCCTTTTATATATTTACCAGCATTATATAGCTTGCAAAGTTGTTATCAATACATAATATTTTATTATTTGGTATGGTTTTTTCTTCTTTTGCCCTCTGGAAATATTGAGAGTAGCACTATGATCTTAATACAAATCAACTGAATTTAGTCTATAAAAATGTGTTTGAGTCACATCAAAAACAGTCCACTTTGCCATTGCAGCATCAGGTTGCAAAGCAAACGTTAGCCGCATGGGAACTGAGAATCGATGTCAGCTAAGACAGGGGCATGGCTTATTGTGTATTGAATTTGTATATAGCCTATTGCTTAGTTCAATAAAAATACAATGCACAGATATAAAACTGATTTGTGAACATCAAAAGTACAAACCTATTCCTTTCTCAAGAGGTGTACACATCTCAGCCAGTTACCTTGAAGATCAACCTTATGTGTTTTTATAGTACTTAATTACTTTGTAAGATACAGGAGAAACATTAGGGAGTTTGAACGCTGAAAGCTGTTTAGTTAGTGTCATGTTGGAATGTCTAGTGGCATTACTTATTTACACATAAAACTACCTCCCGTCTATGGCCCCAGAGACAGTGGGCAGTGTGGCTCGCTGGGTTGTCATTAACTGTCATTATTTCTGATACAGTTAATTACCTATTCATAAAAAATGAAGAAAAATTAATAGGGACGAACATGTCATTCTATACTATTCGCATCGCAAGTGACTTATTCTGTATGTTAGAGGTATAGTGACATTTTGAAATGTAGATGAATCTCAGTATTTCACTTTTAAAAGTTTTGTATATTGTATAATTTTTCTTTTATCTTTTTTTTTTTTTTTTTTTTTTTGGAACCGCGGATTGAACTCAGGGGCACTTGGCCACTGAACCACATCCCCAGTCCTATTTATATATTTTATTTAGAGACAGGTTCTCACTGAGTTGCTTAAGACCTTGCTAAGTTGCTGAGGCTGGGTTGATCCTCCTGTCTCAGCCTCCCGAGTCCCTGGGATTACAGGCATGTGCCACCACGCCCGGCCTAATTTTTCCCATTCTCAGTGATTCTCCTGGGATAAACCAAAAGCAGACTAAAAAAAAACAAAAACAAAAACAAAAACCCAAACAAAACAAACAAACAAACAAACAAAACCCTTACAGAGGATCTACAGAGGTCTTTAGTGTTTGGTTTTTTCATTTGATCATTTCCGAAAAGGACAGAAATCATTTTGGAAGGATAGCCACACAGCAATGAAAGCAAACAGCTGGACAGCTCAGAGCAAAACTTTGTCTAGTCTGAGGATTTGGCACTATATAGTTAAACTGTTCACATTTTGTAGTTAAGTGAGGGGAAGACAATAGGGAAAACACTTGCAGAAATTTGAGTTGTATTAAATTGAAAGATTTTTCAATTTTATGTAGTGTAGGGGATGCTTTTCTTTCTTTTATTAAGAAATTATTTACATTTCAGGCTCAGATGAGTTGAAGGACTATGATTTATTTTTATAACTTAATATGCTTATTGCATTTTATTTACGACCACTATTCCTGGATGTGATATCATTTAGTTTTGGTTTCTGTTAAAAGAAGGAAAAATATTCTCATAGCTCCCTTCTATGCTGTTTTTTATTGCTGTATTTCCTTGTTCAGGATGTTCCTTGGTTTGATTTATATATTATAATAGCTCTAAGTGATCCATTAGGAAATCCAGTTTTTATTTCTGATTTTAAATTCCTATTTGTAAATGTTTAATTGTACCTGTTAATAATTATAGGAGTCCATGTGCCAACTGCATATATGCAAGAGTCCATGATAGGCTAAAATATAAACTGTTATAATTGATTAACTTTTACTGAGTCAATGCATATACTAAGACCAGAATTGGGGACATTAAAAAGTAGATGATATTAGAATAAGGTATAAGTACATGATGACAACAAAAATCACATTAATTTTCTACATTCAGAGTCACTGAAAATCTTCTCTCAAAGGCCACCATATAATATTTCTTGAGCATTTATAATTTACTAGACATGGGGGGCATGCACAGAGCATCAAACAGGAATAAGAGTGATTTCAGACAAATGTGAAACAGGATTTGGGAGGCAGAGCCTGCATCTTCAGGAGATGCTGGGCTTTAGCATTCTGTTTCATGTGGAGATCCGCAGTTAATATGGTCCTTGCTGAAACTTAAAACAGTTCTATTAGTAGCTTGATTGAGAAGGGTGGAGGAGACCCAGAGTAAACAGAAGTGTGCTTTTCCAAGACAGCCTAATTGTATACAGTGCATGGGCTTCCGCAGGTCCTTCTAATCCATCAAACAGTAAAACACACAAATTTATTTTATTAAAGTAGATAAAATTGTTAGGTAAGTATAATACATGGGCCAGCAAAGGGACTTGGCATCAGTTGAACAATTCTCTGTTGTTCAGAGCATTGCAGAAGTGCCCGCTTGTCTGTTCAATCAAGATGGGTACATTGCTGATCTGGAGAAGGGAAGGGAGAAACTGAAAGCATTTGCTTACACCTTGTTAAAAAAGTTCTTCCTGGGTGGTGGTGATGAGGGTCCCAGGGGTGGGGGAGAATTCAGTTTTGTGAATTGAAAGAGTTACTGGTTCCCCTCGCCCCCGTTCCCATCTTTTACTTTGGTACAGCCCAGGAAAGCTGCGCCGCAGTCGGAACTAATTGTAACTCGCTCAGGAAAGTCTTCATTAGCACTACCACACATGGTCACCAGATGTGCTGCAAGGAGAGAGAGGAGGGGCGCGGCATCCAGAGGGGAGAGAAACAAGTAGCTTCATTTTAAAACTTAATAATCTGCCTTTTGTTTCTACGTGTATTGTGCTGGAGAAATGAGAGATAAGGGAGTTCTGGAAGATGAAATGCCTGCTCATTCACTCAGTCTTTGGAAGCTGAATGGGATTCTTTGTCCTCTTCAGAGTAAAAACTTTAAGTGACTATCAATGTGTTGGAGATGTTTCACTTTCTCCATCTAAAAAAAAAAAAAAGAGAGAGAGAGAAATGATCTGGATTATGAAAACAGCTATGTTTCTATAGTCTGAGCTGGAGAGTCCCTGAATTTGGGGTCTTATAGTATAGACTAGACTTACAGAATCTATAAATAACTCGTTAAAAAAATGGTTTTAGATTTTTAAAAAAAATCCCAACAGCATCCTTGAAAATAAGAGAAGGGAACTTGTCTGTGGTATTTATCTATTTCTATTCCTGATCTGAGTCAGGCTCATGGAGGGTGACTGTATTTTCTTTAACACACCTGTGCTGCCGTTATCAGGTAAGAATACTGATTTCATGGATCTGGAACTAAATATGTTATTTCTTCAGCTTATAGGCAGATATCCTGAAAATTATTACTCCCATGCTCAGTACCCATGCTCAGTAAGAGGTTTAAATGAAATTACACGAGCGTTCACTTATTCTGAAAGCATCAGTGTCCATCTTCTTACTTAACCTGTACAGTTGTACCTGTACAATGCTGCGCTACCTTGGAAGCCCTGTGAGAACCGTGTATTTGGATGACACCTGTGGTCTCGAAATGGAATTTGTGATCCTGCAGAAAATTTTGATATTAAAAAATGATATCATGAATTGGATTCTCATGAAAAGCATGGAGACTTTAAACTATTTTTTTTAGTGCCTTGATTGGTGCTTTTTGAAAGAAACAAAACAAAAACAATTTGCAATGGTCCTGTGAATTTCAAAGTACATTTTCAGACTAAATAGGGAAAAATTTGAAAACACTTTAACATAAATGATTTGCAACAACCTTGAATTCTATAACGGAACATTTTAAGACCAGTTTAGGAATTTAACTTAGAATTTTCAGACAGTGCCTTTTTTGGGTGATGCTTTTTGACTTTCATTCCTAAACCTGCAGTGAAATCATAAAGGCACTTGGAAAAAAATACAAATTGGAAGTTACTTCAGTTGGTTTTGGAGAAACATGTTTTAGATTCACTGCCAATCTACAGAAAAGAGCCAGTGTTGTTTGTTTTTATATATCTAAAAAAATCTATTGTGGGCCATGGAAAAGATCCAGTGTTGTTTGTTTTTATATATTAAAAAAATCTATTATGGGCCATGGAACCATTTAAAATTTTGATGAAATTTATGATTATAATTTTTTTTGCTTATTCAAAATTTTTATTGTAATTCAAGACCTCTTAAAATATAGCTTCCAATTTGAGAATACTAGTTTGGAGCCTTCCGATATTGAAAAAGAGAAAGTGAGAAAGACAGAAAGCATCAGGAAGAAAAACTCTAAGTTAAAGTGTTAAAAAGTGAGAAATACGTAACCTGCTCTATTTAATCCTAATGAATGACAGAAAAAAATACACTGAAGGAAATTTCATTAAAGATAAAATGTTCGGGGGCTGCAGTTGTGCCTCAGTGGTAGAGCGCTTGCCTAGCATGTGTGAGGCACTGGGTTGGATCCTCAGTGCCATATAAAGATAAGTAAATAAAATAAAGGTATTGTATCCATCTACAACTAATTTTTTTTTAAAAAGATAAAATGTTCCTTAACAGGTATAGTTGAGATGTGCCTATGTTTGGTTTCCTAAGTTTCAAGTTTCTTTCAGATGGTACCATACCTTCTCAGTCACTTCTGTTTTCCAAAGAGCTTATTACAGTTTTATCTACCTAGTATTGATCTGGCAAGATCTGGTTGAAGGAATGGATGAATGCTTGGAAAAATGAGTTAATTCTTATGTCATTCATTATTCAGTGCTATAGTTAAAAAGCAAAGGAATGATAGCCTAGTCAGTTAATTCTTCATATAGTATTTGCTATGAAAATGTTACCTGTAATGATAGTTTTTTATAATTGACCAGTAAAATATTTTGATATATCAAAACTTTCCTATAACAAGATATGACTGGTCAATGCTGACTGATTTTATTGTAGGTAAAATTATAAAAGGTACAAGTATTTTTAGAAACTAAATTTATTTACATGGTATTTTAAAATGCAAATTTGATAGATTTTCATCAATAGATCATGATGAATAACATCACAAAATAAATATTTATGATTTTCCACTATATTTTATCATTCTTAAGCTGATTATGATCCTTTTGTTGAAAATCAAAGCAATGTTAGAACATGAATGTTTATGTGGTACTAGCTATTACTATTATTTTGTCTCTAACTCATTACCTGACCAAAATCCACAGTGCCGTCAATTACCAACTAAAGTGTACCTACGCCTTGTGGATTATTTTTGTAGTCTTCCTCTTCCTCATTCTAAATTTAGAACTAATACAGGGCTGATCATTGCTTACTAAAAGTGACATTTAAATAACTTGTCTCTAATATATATTCAGTATTTTCTGTGCTGTGGTCAGTCTAAAACATGGATTTGATTTCTGCACACCTATGCTTAAAATAATTTGTAGATGAAGTCATGAAGTTATAACTGGCACCGAATTTTTTTATAATGTGACCCCTGCCCCAGCTCTTGCCCCAGCTCTTGCCTCCATACTGTTTTTTTCTACATGGTACTCTCCAGCCATACTGAGTTACTGAGTTACTGAGAGTCTTTTTTTGTATCAGTGATTCTTGTTCTTTGAGATGTGTAAACATAGAACATCATATAATACTTTCATGGGCTAGTAGAGTCAGAGTGCTAAGTTAGTAATTTATAAATGACTTAAGAAGACTACTAATATGTAGGTCAGAAACTAGCATACACAAGATTAGAATCAGAGAAAAGGATTTTTTTTTAAATCCTGTGGCTACTATCTCCCCAATACTCCCCCATCTTGCTGTTGCCTACTAACCACCATTTACTTTCCACTTCTGTGTGATAACGTTTTTAGATTCCTTGCATAAATAAAACCATGCAGTATTTGTCTTTATGTGCCTGGTTCATTTCACTTAACATAATGCCTTTCAGTTTCATCCATGTTGCTGACAGTGACAGAATTTCCTTTTATGGCTGTATAGTATTCCATTGTGTATATATACTGCATTCTCTTTACTCCTCTGTTTGTGAACACTTACTGTGCTTCTAAATCTTGGCTATTGTAAATAATACTACAATCAAGGACAGGAGCGCAGATGTCTTTTCAACATACTGACTGCATTCCTCTTGTATATATAGCCAGAAGTGGGGTAGCTGGATCATATGGGAGTTCTATTTTTAATTTTTAGAGGAACCTCCATACTGTTTTACATAATGACTTTATTAATTTACATTCCCACCAAAGTGTAAAATGATTCTCTTTTCCCTACATCCTTGCCAACCCCTTTTATCTTTCATGGTTTTGATAATAGTCATTTTAACAGATGTGAGGTGATGAGGTGATCTTCCATTGTTTTAATTTTTATTTCCCTGATGATTTGATATTGAGGAATTTTTCATATAGAACCATTTGTATATCTTCTTTTGAGAAATGTTTATTCAGGCCCTTTGCCCATTTTTTAATTGGGTTAGTTTTTTTTTCTTGTTTTGAGTTATTTGTGTTCGTCATATGTTTTGGATATCCCTTATCAGATGTATGATTTGCAAATATTTTCTCCCATTCTGTAGGTTCTCTCTTCACTCTGTTGATTATTTCCTTTGCGGCGTGGAAGCTTTTTCATTTGATGTAATCCCATTTGTCTATTTTTATTTTTGTTGCCTGTGCATTTTGGGCTATACCCAAACAATCATTGCCAAGACCAGTGTTATGGAGTTTTTCCTCTATGTTTTTTCAAGATGTTTTCTAGTCTTGGGTCTTCCGTTTAATTCTTTAACCCACTTTGAGTTGATTTTGTATACGATGTCAGAAAAGAGTTTAATTTAATTCTTCTGTATGTGGATAGCCAGTTTTCCAAATGCCACTTATTAAAAAGACCATCCTTTTCCCATCATGTAGTCTTGGCACCTGTGTCAAAAATTAATTGTCTGCAAGTGTGAGGATTTATTTCTGGGCTCCCTGTTGTGTTGCATTGGTCAGTGTGTCTGTTTTTATGATGGTACCATGCTGTTTTGATGACTGTCACTTTGTGGTGTGTTCAGAAGGCAGGTAGTGTGATGCCTCCAACTTTGTTCTTTTTGTTCAAGACTTTGGTTACTCAGGGTCAGAGAATATTTTGATTAGTGATCTGTCCAAAAGGACAATCATTTGTATTTTTACAGAGTTGGCATAACACAGTCCCATAAAGCAGAGCTTGTATAGCCAAAAAAACTTGATTTAAACCCAAGTCCTGATGGAGCATGGGACTTAACCCCTGAGCACTTAAGTTTTCATCAGTAAATTGAAGGGGAAATAGCACCAACTCACAGGACTGTTATGAATGAGAACTAAGCCTGGAACAGGTGAAGTGCTGCATAGATACTGTTAATCTGAATTATCAACGTTTTGCAATTCTTTAATCAAATAGAACCAACCCCAGATACCTTTTCAATTAAAATGTTTCAAATTGTCTATTTAAAAAAATATCTTCTAACTGTTATAAACTGAAATTTTTAAGGACTTTCTGCCCTGTTTCTTTATTACAGAATTTAAAGCATAGAAACTGCAAATAAAAGTAATATAAGAAGAAAATGGTCAATATCTTTTAAAAAATACAAATGCTATTCAGAATTCAACTCAAAGAAATACTGATAGCATAACAGGCAAAATGCAGTTTCATAAAAATGAAAATGTTGGAGAAGTTTTGGCTCTTGGTAAATATTCCATGAAGGTACACTTAGCTCTCATGTAAAACTGATGAAGCAATATCTTAATTTTAAAGGAATCATGAACAGTTGCTAAGCAATATAGTCAATAGGAAACAACATAAATTTTCTATTAAGAATGTCATCGTTGTGTGGGGAAGTGTATATTTTGAAATTTTATGTTGTGTCTCCTACATATGAGTACAGTTAGTCACTATTACTCAGAAAAATAAAATATGGTTGTTTTTGAAATATAATTGGTTTCGCTTCTACATGGCATGGACTTACTTGTTAACTTGGATCCTCAGCATTTTTGTATCTGTGTAAAGTGTCCTTTCTCTTACTTGCTTTCAGAAACTAATAAAAACATATTTTAAACCCACTTAATAATATTAAATAGATGTTTGCTGCTAATTAGTGTATGGTTTGAATTATAATTATGTCATCCAAAGGGACGTATATAGTCTAGTTAAAATGTGCTTCAGGCTTCAGTCATTCACAGAGGCATGCATTCATTATTATTCATTTAAGGCTCTCTGATTTGAGCTCTAAATGTAATCCAGGAAAAGATGGAGGGATTTTACTTTTATTGTCATGATTTAATATAGCAGATCTCTTAGTTATCATCCTATACTAATCCAGGGATTGTTACACTTCTCAGACTCTGCTATTTGATTTTTAAATCAGTCTGTTTATTGTACCAGCATAGTAGTGTGCAAATGCAAGCAGTTAGAGGAAGCTGCTAACATCTTTCTCCTTAGGGAACATCAACACATCTTTTTCTACTGTCCAAATTTTAGTTTAACTTTAGATGAACCTCTGTTTCACCTTTTTGATGTATTACTGCTCTAAAACTCTGATCCATGTCTCCTGTCACTCTAAAAAGAAGCGGCCAACTTCATCTAGCAATATTTAGAAGTGTCCACTGTGTGGCAAGCACTATGCTAAGTGCTAGGAGCTTTACAGTGAATAGGAGAGGTATGCTCTCCTGCCCTCAAGATCTTCAGAAGAAAAGAAAATATGGACATTTCAAAGGTACTACTTGTTGTGGCAGTGTTAGCTGTTGCAGAAGTTTTGACTGCACGGAGGCCTAAGAGGGAAGTACCAAACAGCCAGGAAAGTATCTTCTTCCCTCAAAGCTACAAGAGTCAGAGAACATGATGTTCTAAGCTTAGACGTCAGGTTGTGCATGGCACAGTGAGATGTGAGATAGGGAATAGCACAGAGCACATGAGCAGTACAGTTGAAATGAACCAGATTGAAGAGGATCTCTTGCCTTGTTTAAAGTGTTTGCCTTAGATTTGTGGTGTGAGAGGCAAAGTTTGAAGGCACTGGATTTGCATTTTTAAAGGATGACTGTGGATGCAGGGTGGAGAATGGATTGGAAGAAATAGAGGTATTTGATAGTGGCAACCATGCCTTGGAAAGAAGTAAGAGAAGGGACACACAAATCAGTATCTGTTAGAGTCTATTAGTTTTCAGTATGAAAAGTTTGAATTGGAACTGATGAAATAGTGAATCAGAGACAAATTGAGATGCTTTTCAATGAAGAATCCATGTTAGGCAATGGGATTATAATTATCCAAATACCACAGGTCATTTTCCAAGTCCACCCAGCTTTGAAAATAATCTTTATAAAATTAGCTATGTATAAATTTTTCTTAAAGAGTGCACTACTGTTGTCACCTTAGACTTTTTTTGGGGGTGGAGGGGGCGGGTTTACCAGAGACCAAACTAAGGCACTCAACCACTGAGCCACATTCCCAGCCCTATTTTGTATTTTATTTAGAGACAGGGTCTCACTGAGTTACTTAGTTCCTGGATTTTGCTGAAGCTGGCTTTGAACTCATGATCCTCCTGCCTCAGCCTCCCGAACCACGGAGATTACTGGCATGGGCCACCAGCACCTATTGCTACAAAGTCTTTGGAGCATGGTGTGAGGCTTTGATGGCAATACACCATTCCCCAAGTGGCCTCCTCTTCTCCCAAGTGGGTGAGATTATATTAACCCTGTTGCAGATGTGCCATGGAGAACTTTAAAGAACTGTATGCATGCAATTTAACATTCACAGCCTGAATTAACATCTCTGCACGGAAGCCCTCAACAGCTCTATCCATAGTACTGGTGGGATTCTCCAGTTGCTATTCAATTATAATCAGTGATGTAAAAAAAATGTTTTTTACAGATTTCTTTGTTGAAATATGAGATCTTCGATACTCAGAACATCTAATGCAGAGTTGGAGAAACTCTTTGGATGTTGAGTCTATCATCTTCAGTGGTCCAGCAAGTACGGATCACTGAAACGTCACTCCAGGGTTCTGTCAAAATCATCCCTTTACGAAGCAAAGAAAGATGAGGCTACTGAGGCCAAATTTCATTTTCCTTTGTTTCTTTCTTTACTGTTTGTATTAGGTATCATGAGATGTTTGGGCTTTCTCAGAATAGAGCTACATTGAATCTGTTCATTCAAAAAGAAGCTAAACTGTGTTAGGTTGTTCAGATTCTGTGATTTTATTTAAATCCAGTAATCCAGTCCTTTTTAGTGGTGTGAATTTGGAATGCAGGTCTGGTCTTCAGGAGGTCAGTGTTAGGTTTACAGGGTCCTGGATGATTATTCTGGTCCTGTTAAACTTATTCACCTTAGTTAAGAATCTGCTCACTTTCCTGATTCATTTAAGATAAGGAAATTTGGAGGGTCGCAAATGATTATTTTTATTTTATGGAGTTTTGGTTTTCACTAATTTTAATCATTGGTATTTTAAAGTGTACCATTTTGTGAAATACTTGAAAGTTTTATCAGTATTTTAACATGGGGATTTGAGAGACGTATTTTACTCTTCCGTGTAATGAACAGTAGATACCACTTGATATCCAGGGTAGAGAATATTCACCAGCTAAAAACACATTCTTTTATGAATATTGAAAGCCCAGAGGGTCACTGTTCTCTATAGAGAAAATAATATTTTCTTTGGGAAAACTGCTAGCACATGTATTATGTTAAAAAGTAGAAAAGAAGATACATAAGAAAGAGAACTAGAGTTAGTAACTTTGAATTCTCTTTCTAGACTGAATATTGCTTATGTAGCCTTTAACCCTTTTATATGAGTTTAGAAAACTGTTTCTTTCCATTTAGACTCATACTGAGTTTACCAGGGTCTGGGATTCCTAGCTGCCACCTCTTTGGATTGTAGTCTGTATATTCCTAGTTTTCCATTTCTCACTCTAGTGTTGACCTTAAAGTCAAAGCATCATGCTCCCCAATTTTGTTGTGATCCAACTTTTTGGGAGCTTTCTGCTTCTTTTTTTGTTGTTGTTTTTTAAATCTTTCCTTTCCTTTGTTTTATAATTTGTATACTAAAAATAGCATAGCTTGCATTTTAAAGTATTTTCCAAGCTTTTTTTTATGTCATTGTTAAAGACTTATTTAAAGTAACTATAAATTTAAAATTTGGTATAAAAAGAGATTTGATGTTTAGCTGTAGAACTCTGGTTATTGTTTATCTTATGTCTTTAGGAATGATATTTTTATTTATATGTATACTCAAGTGGTTCAGAAAACAACTTCTGGTATATTCTGTCAGGTGGAGAAATTTGGTATGAGTTACCAATCTGCTATCCACTTTATTTAAACTTAGGCTTTATAATTTTTTATAATTATGTGAAGTAATATTCTGAATATTCAGAGTTGCAGGTTGGGTATGTTATAGAGACTTGGGATTGTAGTCTTTTTTATGTATTCTGCTTGGTGCTAATTTATTATGAACCCCTTCTCCTTGTTACCTTGACAGCATTTGTGAGTACAGTAATTTGGAATTCTTGCAAATTATCACACATATTTAGAAATACCTGAAGTATGGTCAAATTTAGTCAACTCGTTTTGAAGTAAAATACTAAGATTGAGCAAATGCCTATGAATTCCTGTACTTTCTGAATTCTGTGGTTATTTTTATTATACTAATTTTCATGGTTGACATGTAATGGTTATTTGGAAAGTTAAATCTAGATTGATTTGTATAGATATGAAATTTAGTTTGAGGCAATAACTTCCTTGTATTTTAATAATTTACTAATTATGAAGAATCGTCTCCAAATAACTGCCTTAGCGTAAATCAACTCATCACAAGAGGGTATCTATCTAAGTGTTTATTGAGGTTATAGTATTTTAACAGAAGCAGAGCAGAAAGGTTAAAATCTGGGGTTCTGGAATTCAGATGCTAGATCTACCACTTGCTTTATATATGACACTGGGCGCATAAACTCATTTGCTTATTGTCCTAGTCAGATTTTCCTCATATGTCAAAAAGATAATGAAAGCATCTCAAGGGCAGGATTTATTCACAGTGCCTGACACATAGCTAGCACTTAATAAATATTGAATGAATTAGCAAATGGGACACCTGCATCTCATGATGTAGATTTATTTTTTCTCTCTCTCTCTCTCTCTCTCTCTCTCTTCTCTCTCTTTTCTTTTTCTTTCTTATTTTTGAGACAGCATCTCACTAACTTGTTTAGGGACTCACTGAGTTGTTGAGGCTGCCTCAACCTCCCAACTGGGAATCACTGGGATTACAGGCTTGTGCCACCACACCTGGCCTTTGACTTAGTTTTCCAAACAAATAATTGAATAAAAAATAAAATAACTAAATATATATTTACATATATTGGTACATGCTTATATATACTTATATATGTTTATAATATTTTATGTTTATATATATATATATATATATATATATATATATATAGCCTAGTACCTGACACATTTCATTATTTGACTAAAGGGTGTCACATATGATTTTCAATGTCATTTTTAAGGATAAAATTTAAAATGACTACAAATTTAGCACCATATATAGCAATGTTAAAGTTTGGTAAAAGGAACATGAGATGTAGCAATTAATTTGGTCACTTATTTTGTTGAATATTATCTGTGGTAATGTTTTTACCAACTAAAAGAATCAAGAAGTTCTATACTGATATAATTATTTGTATCCAATGAGACACCATAAAAATTTACATGTCTATAATCATACAGCTTTTGAATTTGGGATTCGATGGTTCTCTGAGTTTGGATTAATATAAAAAATTCAGCTGAGCATGGTAGCTGATGCCTGTAATCCCAGCAGTTTAGGAGGCTGAGTCAGGAGAATCAAAAATTCCAAGCCAGCTTCAGCAACTTAGTAAGGCCATAAGTAACTCAGTAAGACTCTATCTCAAAAAAATCAGGTTTGTGCATGTACAGCTCAGTGTTTAAGCACCCCTGGGTTCAATCCTGGGTACCAAAATTAATTAATTAATTAACATTGTCCGTATTCTGAGATTTGTCTTAAATATGCAGCTCAAGTAATTATACTTTTCTGAAAAAAAATGAAATGGCTTTAAGAAGAAATTTGAAGAATAATCCTCAAAAAGCTCTGTTGATGCAGCTGTTCAACTTCATGTGACAAACGTCTGAGTGTGCTTCCTGAATGTGCTCACTATTTGGTAGTTGCATGTCACATAGGAAACATAGTTTACATGAATGCTCCTTAGGAATTCTGACTCTCAGATATATTTGCAACTATTTTTTTGATATCCAATAAGTTGAAATAACAGAGTTTATGTTCATATATGGTAACTAACTTGGAAAAGAGCAATACCATTACACCATTGGATATCTTCGAAGGCAAAAATCATTGTTTTCTCTTGAAATGTTGCTCAATCCAAACAAAATCCATAAAATTTTAAGGAGAGCATGCCAGTCCTTTACACATGGTCAGAAGTTTCTGAAGGCCTTATTTTTGCAATTGCCAGTCCCAATGTGGCGTTAAGTAAAAAGCTGTTCTTTCATTCAGTGATTTCGAGCAAACAGTATACTAAAATGCTTTTGAATTTAATTGAGTTGAAATAACTTTCATTAAGGAATAGTTCTCTTTCTAAAAGGAACATCATCTTTAGCCACAATAATGACTCAGGCAAGGTGGTTTCTATGGGGCAATGATATCAACTGAAGTAGCCTGCCAGTCCCTGGGAGAGAGATGCCTTTCTTTTGTGCAAAGCACTGTGCTTGGCACCAGAAGGGAAACAGTGAATGGCTTTCAGCCTCGGGAGGGCTTGTGGAATGATAGGCAAATTACAATGACATCACAATTCTGATTGTACCTTGGCCATTTCCACTTGCAGAATTTCAGAGGGTTCTACTGTTTTTAAGATGAATCAGAATCCTTAACATGGCCAACAAAGATAGTTCTATGTTCTAGGGTCACCTTCCCAGTTTGCACACTCTGTTCCTTTCAAACTAATAATCCACTTGTCTTGGTCTCTCCCAAAATTGAAACTCTGCCTGTTCTATTGTCACCAAGTTTAGCTTTTATTCTTACATATCTGAGAAAAAAATATTTACTTCCACAACCTCCCTTGATAGGATAAAGCCTCAAGTCATCATGTACTGCATTTTGTGACATTATGATTTTGCATTTTTATGCTTTTGTTTGATTGCTGTGTCACAGACTGAACTATCATGACCATGCGACCAAAGATGTTACCAATTTTAAGTCATCTTTTTATCTCCAGTGACTAGCACAGTGCCTGACACATAGTAAGCACTCAGTAAATGTTTATTTAATGAATAAAAGGATAATAGATGAATAACATAACATACATGAGAAAATGCTATGTGCATTGAGAGAAGTCCTGACAAAGCACAGTGAGATTCGGAGGAGTAAATGAATTCCTTTAATGACTGAATTCTAGAATATCTGAAGGTGACAGATATTTCATTCTATGAGAAGGCAGAGGCTGAAAAATCTTGCCATATCAGATTGGAGATTACAAATCCTGACAGTCCATGATTATGAGCATCTCTCATATGTAGAGAACTTCCTTAAGTAAATGAAATGAATCATCCCAGATAAGAATTATATTTGCCATCGTGTCCCAATATACTGGTACTGATTCCACTAGGCCTTGGAATCAGTCTTGTAATCCTTATATTGAAATACCCAAAGGTTCTACTTTCTGTCATTTGGAAGAACTACCTAATTTGCTGGCATTTCATTTAGGGGGCATTGGGTCTTGATTACAGAGGACTGTCTTGTAATGGTCCTGAGAATTTACCATTAGAAGCACTTTGTGTTGACAAGGTGAAAAGTGGTAACACTGTGGTGCAAGTCATTACATCTTCCAACCGCTTAAATCCTTCCTGCTAATGAGAGTCTGCCATTCTCAGCCCACATCAGTCCTCAGTGCAGTTTCGAGACAAAACACCAAATGTGGATGAGACTAGAACTGCTGGGGTAGAGGTGGGGTGGCAGGCTGTGCCATGCCCTGCCATCCTATCTTGCACAGAGCTTCTGATCTTGCTGCAGGGAGCCTTGTCTTCTGGTACCTTCCACAATCAGGCACTTTCCTTTCATTTAATAGATAGGAATTAGCTTCTTTCACCATCTCTCCATAAATGTGTTGGGAGTCACATAACCCTCTCAGTGCTCTGCCAGTGACGTCACTGTCACCCTTGTCTTGGTGCTGACGGTTGCTGCTGGCGAAGACCTTTCTCAGGAAAGGGAGTGGGCTCTGCAGGCTCTGTGCCAACAGTGTCCAGCTCACTCCATAAACCAGCAGTTGTTGAGATGTTTTCTGCAGGGCAGATCTCTTCTTCTTTAATCACTGTAATAATGAAGTTTTTGTCATATTAAAGGGGAAAGAAGAGAAGCGATTGAGAATAGTTTGAGAGGATGACTGTGCCGTCTCTCAGGTCCAGCGACAAGAGGACTACAATGGGTAGCTTTCAGAACTACATATGGTCTTCCTTCCGAGGGAGTTGATTAAGCGACTCCGGATGAAATTGAAATCCTGTGATTTGACCTTTGTCTGGCCTGGGAGGGCTGCAATTCGCATAACAATTTCCTTTTGTTCTTTGTTTGGAGTTATTAATCCAACATGAGCCTCGAATTAATCAGGGGTAGTGCGTAGCTACATTTCTAATTCACAGCTCCGCTGCTTGTGTCTTTTTTAATTAAGGCCGAATGATAGCAGGCCTTAGCCCTGATTGCCACACTTGCTAACCACACATTGAGGGATGAAGAGGCTAAACAGGCAGAATGAGATTACTTCAAGGTTTCACTTAATTGTTTTCTTCCTTTAAGTAAAGAGCACTGCCTGAATGTGGTTAATGCCAGTCTGGGAAGAGTTCCTTTGTGTGTTACTTGTTTTGACTTCGGGGTAGGGAGCAGAGACTCCCAGGTTTGTGTCAGTACCCTCAGGTACAATGACTAATGGGATTACCCAAGCCACAATTCCAGTTATTGATTTAAACTACACCTCATATCTTCATGGCGCATCATTGGTTAATGGTAGGGCCCAAGTCAAAGAGCTTGGACCCTTAATTACCTTTATACTGTGTAGGGCTGTTTCTTTGATAAGTTATGACTTCTCAACATTGATGAGTCAAATTTTTCTAAGGGTGAATCAAGTGAGAAATTATTCTAATATGACCTATTGTTCCAGAATTCAGCATCACATGATTCAGCCTTGTATTTTGTTCAAAGGGATTTAATTACTGGAAGAACCTAATTATAGTTCAGCTTCACCAAACTGGCCTTGAAACACAGGGTGGACCCCAGAATGAATGCATCCATGTGGGGGTTTAGTAATAACATTCTTCCTATTGGTAACAGTTTTTAATTGCCTCCATTATTCAACTGCTTCTTATATTTTAGAAGGGAATATAATGTATGGATTTAGAAGGGAATATAATGTATGGATTTTGATCAAATGATGTTAAGGAAAATTGAGTTCCAAGTTACTAAGCCTTCTCTAAGAAAGGGCGTATTTGATTAACGACTGTTGCAGTGAACTTGTGAGGATCTTTATCCACTCCACAGACAACTTATTCCTCCCTCCAAGGATCCAACCACCCTAGAAGAAAGTGAATGTTCGTTACCATATAGTTTGGGCTTGGACAAAGATTCAGTATGGAGGAAACAGCTGTTTGCTGTTTCAGAAAGGAGATCTTTCCTTTCTGAGACTCTGGTCTTATAAAAAAAAAAACAACAACAACAACAAACAAATAACAGGAAGTTAAGCAAGATGATCTGTTACAATTCCTTGAATTGTTTAAATTCTATAATTTTATCTTTCAAATCCCAGATTTGGCCATTTATTGTTCTAATCTCTGTTTTGGTTCCATGAAATTCTGTGGGCCTCTCTGGAGTAGAGATGTCTTTCTTTTATTCATAGAATTAAAGACTGGAAAGCACTAAAATGCATTATTGTACTTCAAATTGGTCTCCTTTTAAAATTGTGCTCAATGTTATGTTGTTTGTTAATTTTGGACAAGATTATGTGTTAAGGTGGGTATTTTAGAGAGTAGAAATCAATTTCTAGCATTCCCGGAACCTAAGTCAGGTTTTAGCTCTGCTCTTAACTCACCCTATGACCTCCAGTGTTTAGGTCTCATTTCCAGCTTAAGAATATTAAGGAGATGAAACCCAAGTTTCCCTCCATCTCACTTTCTGTGATTATCATGCTTTCATCAGGATCAGAACTTTGAGACTGATACGTCAGGTATGTTGAGAATTGTGTTTTTCATTCTTAAAATATGTTCACCTGTTTATAGATAGATGCATTAAAAATACAGGTAGAAATTTCTAAGGAAATTGTCAAAATAGCAAATACTGCAAGGAAGAATGTATTTGAATCTGTCGTTTAGAATCTAACTTTCTGAGAAGTGACCATGATCAATGAGAATGGACTGGAACAAAGAATCTCTGGAAATGCAGGTGATAGGCAGGTGGTTAAAAGGAAGTAGAGGCATGATGATTGGTTGTAACAGAATGAGAATTATTGAGTCTGTGTATAGGTTAAGAACGGCCTGGTAGAATACAAGATGCCATTAGGATTGGGGAAAATGATGGAGCAAGGGCCTGTGTGTTCGGGAGCACAGTGAAGCAGAGTGGATCCCAGCCATTAATTAGTGGGAGGTCACCCTCAAACAGAGGGAAAGATACTGACCCTGCAGAGATGATATAAGGAGAGTTGCAGAAAATGATACGCATGGGTGTGGCAGGTGGTGTATCTCTCTGGGAAATGTGGTCATCTGAAAACGATGGGAGGGATGATGTTAAGAGAGCAATGAAGATTGGGGACAGCTACGAAGAGAGGAGGTCAGGAAGGACAGCTAAGAAGACTCTTGAATGGGGTTCAGAGCCCAGGTGCTGGTGGGATCCTGGCCCCAACATGCAGTTGCATGATTTTCTTCAGTTGTGTTCTGCTGCCCCAGGGTGTGTGAGCAGGTAAAATAGATTGTAGGGCTGATTAAGGGTGGGGCTTCTGGGTGAGAGGGGCACAGGGATAAAGGGGAGTTGATGTGCCTTGATACAGTGCTCTTATTCTTTAAATCATCTTAAAAGATAAGCACAGTTACGGAGAGTTTAAAGAAATGGAAACAGACTTGAGAATGCCTCAAACATTCTTCTTCCAACACCATATATAGTCATTTAATAGTTTAATACATTCTTTTTTGTTATTTCCATCAAAATTATTATAGAGTCATTGAGTGAATTATATACATGAGAATATATTTTGTAAGAATTACACAAAACTCAAAAGTAAATCTCGTCTAATGAGTAGATCCCGTTTTACAGTAAATGTCAAATCCATGGAAAACCCAGATATTTATGACCATCAATTCCTAGCTTTCAGCACTGTATCACAGCCTTTTGCTCTCTTTCGGTCTTGGCTGAGATTCTTTTTTTTTTTTTTCCTTAAATCTTTGGAAAAGGTTGATAGCCCCATGCAAGTCGAGATATTATGGCCACATTTCCAAAAGGCAGATGCCAAACTCTTTGGGGTTGTGATATACCCAGATGGTCTTCCCTTTTGCATTTCTGCAAATGTTATTACCAAATACAACAATTTTTCCTCCAAAGTCATTAGAGCCTATTTGGCACCTTCTCTAATCTGTCCTACTTGTTACCTTTTAATTACTCTGTGAGGGGATCTAGTCGTCTTGTTGTTGCTAAGGGCCAAATGACCAAGGGGTTAATGCTTTTTCTGTCCCTGGCCAATTGGTTTTTAGTCAGTAGTTATTTATGGGGAAGTCCAGGGGCCATTAGTTTTCAAGTATGTGCAGCTGTACTCTTCACAATTACTAGTCCATAAGCAAATGTGGACTTACTTTTTGTGTACGGTTGTTTTTTTTCCCTGATTGGTTAGACAATCTGTTGCCATTTATGAATGATTCTTGTTGATGCAAAACATGGCATTGGATTCTGTTTTATTATTTATTTGGATTCCATGTTTCAGAGGATGCTGCAGTCTTGATTCAGACAAGGCATGGGGTATGCGCCTCCTGTCACTGGTGACAAATGATGCCTGTAGAGCAAAATGTCAGCTCTTGCCCACTGCACGTTAGCAGTAGCTTGCCATTCTCCCTAAAGCAGCATAGGTGCTGATGATCCTCATTGTGAAACCAAGTGACTGGTTGGCCTTGGCCTTTTTCCCTCATGCTCTGTTCTTTTGGACATAAGGTAGAGATTACTATTAATGGTTCTTTCAGTTCCTAGGAGCTCCTCCCTCTGTGCTGTCTTACTGTGATTTTTTTTTTCTGCCCCCATTGAATGGTAGTCTTTGATGTCACACAAGAGAATACTGTTGGCTAACAGTCTGGAGGCTGCTTCATTTGAGCTAACCACCACATGAAAACAAATGTGATCCATCATATTTCATTAACTAGCAGTCCTCCTTTTGGGTGCCCTTTTTTGATGTCAGAGTTGCATCCTGACAGGAATCAGAAAGATATGTGTGATTAAGAGCAGTAATAATGCTTATTGCATTGTATTGTAAATTACCTTCCTGGGCCCTGCTACTTTATCAGCCCCGCTGGCATTGGCTCCCGCACATTTTTGACTACTCAGTATATACAGTGTATTAGCGCAATGGAGATCATTATGTGGCCTGTATTTGAGTCATTTTTATTTAAGATGCCAAACAATAAGCTGTTGATTGGGGGAACAAGAGGCGAACAATAATGTTCTGTGTCACATAATACACCACCATTCTCCAGCTTTGCTTTAGAAGGGCCCTCTTTATTGTTTTTGTATAAAAATGGTTCTTAGGAGGAGGAATATTTTGCTGAGGTATGTCATTATTTTGCAAATTTCTATTATCTCATCATGTTGTCTTCATTGTAAATTGCAGCTAATTAGGAACCTAGTTAGAGCCCCAGCTTTGAGGCTGGCTTTTTTGTGAAAAGAGCCCACCGATTACCGCACTACAAGAGAGGAAGGGAGAGAAAAAGGAGATTAATCTGGTTACCTAGGCGACACTCGCTTCCATCTGCGAGGAACAATACATTTTTGTTTCCTTGGCTCAGTTCAGATCTGTTTTGTTTAGAGGGGGAAAAAAGGGAGAGAGAGAGAGAGAAGGAGAGACAGAAAGAGAGAAAGAAAGAGAGGGAGAGGGAGAGAACCTAGCTCCACAACAATGCTGTATTCTGTCTGGCCCAGGCTTAGGGGCTTGATTCCTCTGCAAGTTAGGGGTCTCAGGGGACTGAGAAGATGAAAGAGAGAAGCTCCGAAGTTGTCAAAGGTCATGACCTTGCCACACAAAGCCAGCAGTTTTACCTCTAAATCCCCTTCTCCCAAAAAGCACTTAATGAAATAATATACTGTGCTTCTCAACACCCTGTAGTCTATATTAGGAACAAGGTCTCCAGATTGTGAATTTAAGGAGTCTTTTTAAAATTTCATTTTGAATAACTGGTGACTCTAAGAAACTAGTTGCAAGCCCAGTTTTTGCCTGGGCAAATTAACCTAGAATTTCAAACTTTTTCCCCCAAGTAACTTTCCCCAGACCTACCACCTTATTGCAGTGGCACATAACGTTTAAAGTACAATTTGACTCTCCAGTGAACAAAACCAGCCTGTTGGATCTCCCTAAGTTGAGGCTTATTAACTACTCAGTTACAGTTGCTTTTGTTGTACATCTAACTTTGAAGTCTTTAAAGTAGGATGGCCATTGACTTTGCTCAGGCCTTTTGTGGTGCTACCAGGCTATCTGCTTTTATATAGTTACCAGAGAAAGGGCTGTGGATGGCACAGGAGCAAAAAGAGTCAGGCTCAGAGGCTTAGAAATCTCAAAGCTTCTCCAGTGAGTTGGCTAAACCCACAGCCTCTGATGAGCATAATGTGTTCGGCATCATGTTCTCCCTGGTTGGTATGCCATTGTGCATATTGAGTAGTTATCTGGGAAGGTTATATGTGATGACATACAGTTAAAGGAGGTTCCAAGAGAGGGATGTTGGCTTGTCTGAGCTTTGTAGTCACAGAATGCATTGATTAAATCAGAGCAACTAGATCATTCTATACTGCCCTGCAGAATCCATGGTTCACAACCATAATGTCTCCTCATCAGTTCTCTTTCCAAAATACATTCCTGATAAAAGGAAAACAAGTCTCATCATAAAAACTGCAAGCTACTAAGAGTTCTCAGGTGCCTCTATGCTAACACCTATAGACTAACAGAGGCTTCTTTTCAAAACATGTTGCCCAGGGCTGGGGATATAGCTCAGTTGGTAGAGTGCTTGCCTTGCATAGCACAGGGCCCTGGGTTCAATCCCCAGCACCACAAAAACAAACAAACAAACATGTTGCCCATCTCTCCTGTCTTATTTGAAAGTGGAAAAGATACCTACCCAAATCAGTTCTGTGCTTACCACTCATCCAGTCATCTAGAGCATCTGTATTCTTTGTTATTCCCACTGTTCCCTTGGGCAGCTCTGGATGAGGCATCTCATATGAAATAAGATTGATAAGTGGTCTTAGAAACCTATGAAAAAAAATACTTAGTTCTAGTTTATGCTAATATTTACTATGTTATGAATTTAAAACAACAGTAAAACCTTGCTTCATATCCTATACATAAGCCCTCAAAATGGTCTTCTATTTGTTGAATCCTTGCAAAAAATCAGGTAAGCTTTCTCTTCTGCTCATGGGTCCCTAACATGAGGCAAGACACAAATTAGTTACTATAGCAGACCCTCAGCAAGCGTCTTCTCTTAGCAACCTTTTACTCCATAAAGGACAAATTGCCAAATACCACAATATTATTAAAAGCTAGAGTATCTTTCTAAAGTTTGTGAAACCAAGATTACTCTTGGCATCCGCAAGGACTAAGCATGCAGACACATTGTAGGTAGAAATCTCTTTTAAATGGACTGATGAAACAGTCACTTCTTATCTGAAAATGAACTTTTTCATTAAAATTATTAAGCTGCTTTAGGCTTTAAGGGGATGAGTTCCCAGTACCTCTTTTCATTGTTTTGTGAAGAACTTCTATAAGTTACATAGAAATATAAAGAAGTAGTTACAGCGAAAAAGTCAAGGCAGCTCAGAAAAGCTTTCTTTTCAGAAAGTGCTGGAGTTGTATCCCTCATTCACTCAGAGGACATGGGTGTCTCCTTCCTCATCCATCTGCAGAGTCTCTCATTTCTGTTCTCAGCTTGCCTAGAGTCACAAATGGGGCCTAATCTTTTTATAAAGGCTTTGATTGATTACTTGGTAAGATGGTAGGGAAATGAAAATGTGAAGACCATTTAGGATGTGCAGATACATATTTTTGTTCATGTTGGATAAGACAGGATTCTTCAACCACAGAACCACTTAATCTCTCATGGGAATGCAGTAATCAAAAAAGGAGCTGGCAGTAGCTACTTATCAATATGGTTGTAATTAATAGAGAGTGAAGATGGGCGCAACTAGCTTAGAGATTTAGGAAGGATTTGGTAGATTTCTAATGTGCAAATGGTGCCCTTATCTTCAACACTGACCTATCATTGCTCACTCAAGACTTTGTTTTTCCCCTGTGTTAGAAGTAATTAGAAGTAACTTCTAATATTCTGCCCTGAAAAAGTGGTTAAAAATAGATGTAGAGGAAAGAGTGCCACCTGCTGATTTCTCATCCTAAAGCAATTCTGATTTCCCTGGAGGTTTTTCAGACAAGATCTAGCAATGCCAGTATTATTTATTAAGTCAGAAGTGACAAACACAGAGCCTAGATTAGAGGGGCTCAAGTTTGGCATTATAAAGTTGACTCAGCAGGATTCAAGCAGTGATTGAAAAATGTTTTTTTTTAATTTAAAAGCTCTCTATTTTGCATTATAAACTTCAAGAAATTCAAATCCATCACTTGATAAAATTTTTCACATATTCTTTATAACTTTATAGAGAAAATGGTGTGTAGGACAATAGGCAAGTGACCTCTTGGTCTTGTGAAATTTCCTCCTCCTGAATTTCTTCATGATTTTTCCCAGTGTGGAGAAGAAACATGTCCAATAAAAGCTACCTGCATGATGTTGACTTGGAAATCGATCTCAGGAACATGACTTTTCTTCATTTAGTGTTGCAAGGAGACATCATCATTCTCATTGCCTGTATCACTGTGGAAGGAAATTGCTTAAAGAAAAAGAATGTCAACTTGTCTCCTAAATGGCCATTTTCAAATTAAGATTCTAGAAATTTACCATTCCTGTTTTTCCTACTAATGCTTGAAATCTGAGGAAATCTTGTTAGTTTCCAAAGAATTACTAGTATGTAATAGCTCACAAAGTATGGGAAGTTAAGAAAAATGATATGTTGCTAAGAAACCCATGACTTCTAGCTGTTGAATAAAAATTGAAATAAGTCTTAGGAACGACTTTCAGTTCATTGCAATTATGACATCAGAAATATCAGTTTAACATTTTGTTTCGTTTTGTGGTCACAAAGTTATCACCAGATGATAGGAGAAATCACACTATTTTTCCTAGTAGAAGAAATAGTATATGCTAATACCCATTCATTTAAAATGTGATTTAAGTGTGATTTTAAAAATTGACCAGGATAATGTGTGGGCTGATGCATGCTTATCCAAAGTGAAACTCATTACAGTGTGTTTATCCCCAGTTGTGACTTTGGAACAGTCACCATTAACCTGTGCCTCCAGTGCTAAGGTGATGTTACCTCCAGTCAGCTCAGGACAAATCAGATTGTAGGCACAGCAAGAATGAGCAACTAAGGAGTTGTTACCACAATGGAGCAACTCTAGAAATGGGTCAGAGCTGTCAATACCTTTCCTGCTACCAAACAAAAGTTTCTAGCAAAAAATGTGGAATCCTCTTCTTTTGGAGAAGGAAAAAGGAGAGAATAAATGAAAAGAAGGGAGAAAAAAGGGAAAGAAAAGTAGTTAGGAAACTTAAAATCACAAAGGATTCATTTATAATATTGGTAAAATTAAGCATATTTTTAGTCTTTAGAACATAGGAAACCATTATCACATCAATCATATGAAATCACTGTAAAGGTCATTTGTGTTTAAGTGAAGTGAACCTGAGTGTGTGTGTCCATGCATACACATGGATTTTAAGTATTTGTAGACCACGAGCATAGTTTCCTATCTTAAAATTTGATGAAATTCTGTAGATATTCTGAAAATAAGCAATCCTGCATGTAAGTAATCTTATCAGATTATAAGCAATTTTCCAATGAGAATACTTTAATTTACTGCTATATCATTTTCATAATTTCCTCTTTATCAGAAAGTAAATATTTCTTATATTTACTTCATTGAAAAATAAAATGTAGTTAGCAATTATGTTGTCATTTCAGATTTAGTTCACTGATATCATTGGCATTTTAACTCTAATAATATTTTAGAATATTATTCTAATTTCTAAAGGAAGATTCTTAAAGCAATGCATAGCAATTGGAAACAATATCAATTGTATAAAAAATTAGATTCAAGTTATTTTCCTTCATTTACACTGGAAGTCAATTGTGATCCTTTGACTTACCCTCTTCTGTTGTATTTAGGCAAAGGGACTGTTCTATTCCTATCTATATAACATTTTCCTTATAGAAATCATAGTTCTGAGGATGCAGGGCACTGTGTTACTGCTAGTAACTTCCTTTTCAAACTTCTCCTGAACACATACTTCACTCATTCATTTTACACATATTTATTGAGTTCCCACATAGTTCTAGGGATACATCTTGGAATAAATCAATAAACAAAACTGACAAAAGATCCCTGCCTCTGTGGACTTACATCCTAGTGAAGACAGATGTCCAATACTAACAAGCTTATCCTGACTGAAAATTTTGACAAACATATTGAATGATGATAAATAGAATAGTTTTTGGCACATAGTTGTTATTCAGTAAATTTTGTTTCAATTGAGAAGTTGTTTTATTATGAGGAAATACATGAAGATAATTGTGTTCATGCAATTGTGAACTGAATCAAAACAAACTAGATTTGGATTATTGGAGGAAGACAAGAAAATACATGGTTATGGGGAGCCTGCTAGAAACTGGAAGACACCATCTTTGAAGAGCACATGATCCATGAAATAAATCTAGAAAGAAATCTCTACTGAGTTCATTATTCCTTAAGAATTTTTTAAATCTAATATAATAATTTAGAAGTTTATTTGAGGTAAAATATTTGTGGGAGGGCATTATGAATGAATGGGAAATCAATACCATTTTAACTAAATAGAGATTTACAAACATTCTCAAATAATTTGAACTGATATCTGTCTCTACTTTATAACATTTAATCATAAAAAAATTCTTGATTACAATACAGCATCAGTAAGCTTCCATTTTCTCTTTGGCTTTCATAAAATAATGGGAATTCCAAGTGGAAGGCTTTAGAAATGCTGTGGTCTTGTAAATCTTTTCCTTTAAAAAATCTTCCGAAAACCATACATCTTGCGTCAAATTTAAGATTCTCCTGCATATTCCAAGTAAATTGTACATTACATGAATCCCTTCACTGGTCCTTGGATGTGACCTAGATCTAGTCTAGTCTGTTCACTTTACAGAAGATAATAAAGATGGAGATAAGTTGTAATTTATTTAGGATCCTGCAAGTACTAAATGGCAGTCTAATAAGGAAGGCTTGGACTCCTACCTTGTCTTAAGCTCTTTCAACTCTATACCAAATTCTGAATATATGTAGTTGCATTTCATACTACTCCAAAACTTATACTAACAATACATTATTATTTGTCAGTTCCTGAGATTTGATTGGGTTTAGGTGATGGTTTTCACTTGGGGTGTCCCATGTAGCTGTAGTCAGATCACAGCAGAGCTAGAATCTTCTGAAGGCCTGGTTGGGTGGAATATATAAGATGGCGGCTTCTCCATGTCTGACATTTTAGCTGGAATGACTGGAGCACCTTGGAGCTTGTCTCCCCAGTGCAGCTTTCCACATGGCTCAATTAGGAAATAGGGCAGTCTCTTACATGGAACTGGCTTCCTACAGGGTGAGCATTTCAGGAGACCCAAATACAAGCTGCAGCATTTTTGTTTTTTGTTCTTTGTTTTTTTAAGCTCTTCCATTGGAATTATGCAACATCATTTTTACATCTCTTGGTCAAAAAGCAAGCCATAGGTCTAGCTCACCACCTTAATGGGAGGTAAGTGTACAAAGGTATCAATGCTGGAAGGCGTGATTCTCTGGGGAGCTGTTTTTAGAAACTAGTGATCAGCTACTCTGTGTTAATCACCTGTTAATTTTGGGCAAGAATTTCATTAAAAACATGAATTTACCTGCAAGTTATTGAAGATGTGAAGATTTAAATTATACCCTTGAAAATGATGTATTTTCAATAGAGTTCTTAATTATTTTTCCACTTAAAATAGTCATAATAAATAATTTCAAAGAATTAAAAACTTGGAATTCATTTTCTAATTTGAACTATATCTAAAAAATGTATGGGCAGATTTAATCCAAGCTCCGCATCTAGGATGTCCATCCAATCCTCCTGGTAATTGAATTCCACTGACTGACATAATTAGGCCCTATCTGTTAAACCTGTTGTGTCAAAATCTTCTTGAAGTGTCTTCATTTACATATTTCTAACGTTGCAGAAACAATCATAATAGTCAGTTCTGTCAGGCCCATTGTAGACTGCTTTCATTCTCTGATTGACAGTGATAATAACTGATACTATGGGTCCTTTATATTAGGGTACTTGTTTATTTGGCATACTACTCTACAAAATGTGCACCGAAAATTCTTAAAAGTGTTTTGGTGAAAGTGGCTTTATCCATTTTTTATCCATTCTTTACTCCTGTCATCGCAAATGGTTTGGATCAAACTGTCCCTAAATTAGTAGACTGAAAAAAGAGAAATATTTGTCTTTTATTTCAGATCGTTTCTGGTCTCTATCATCATTTCTCTCTGTAATCATTCAAGTTTATTGAGTGGCAGCTACACTTAAAAATATGGAAGGGATTTGTACCTAGGAAAATGTGTTTTTCTCTCAGCCAATTCCTTCAATTTAATTAGGAAGACTTTGCAAGATCATTTAGGAACTAAGGAACCTGACATTTTATAAAGTATTTCAGACATACAGCACAGTAAGGACTTAAATATTCCATAATTCTTATTGCCTCTTCCTTTTCAGTTAAGATATTAATGCTGATCAGTTAAGACCCATTTAGGGTTGACTGAAGAAGATTAATAAACAGATCTCTGCCTGATTTTTATTTATTTTTTATTCCTGCTATGATACAAAGAAGTAAGACAGATGAGGGCTAAAGAGTGAGCTATTTAAGTGATAAAGGTGACATCAGAGAATAGGGACAGGGAGTGTTGCCAATCCTTGGTGTGTGGATTAGGTACTTTTGCCGTCCCAGTGATGGAAGAAGTGGACCGGAGTAGGCCTCTCTCCCAGGGACAGATCACAGGCAGAACTTGTGATTCCTTTAAAACATCCAGTTCACATGGGGAGGAAGAGAAAACATGAGCAGCTATGTTCAACTTCTCCTTCCAAATTTACCAAAAACAAAACAAAACAAAACAAAAACCATCCTGTATCTCCCTTAGAAAGCAGTGAGAGGACAGTGACAAACCAACACTGCATAATGGGACTCGACAACCACAGGTCAGGACAACAGGAAATACATTTTGTCACTAATATTTCCCAGCTCTTTGTTCTCCAACATGCCAACCTTGATCATTAAGTTATTAATGAGGTAGCATATGAAAAGAATTCTTTTACCCTTTGTTTTTTTTAAGGCAATCTCCTATTTTAATATTCTTTGTGTTCTGTTATCTTGATGAAAAGAGGAGGATTCTCTTTATGTGCCTAAGAGTGACCACTGGATGCTCTGACAAAAGCTTTCCTATTCACTGACTGGGTCAGGATAATAATTTTTTTCCCATTGATGATTACTACAAAAGCCTTTGACATCAATGGGCCATTTAAGTTAGCCAGTCATAAACCTAGCCAAAGGAATGAATTCAGAATGAGCATCAGTGCAAAAACAATTCCAGATGTGGATGGTTCAAGCACTTTACTTCTAAGGACAGTTTTAGCTCTATAATTTGTTCCATAGGAAAAATTTTTTATAATAAATGTATAACAAATATTTCCAGTTCTTGATCATTGAAGGTACTGCTATGAATGACAGAGTTCATTCATTAATAAATAGTTATTGAATTGCTAGTTTTAACCAGATACTTCTAGTTATTTAATAATAGGTTTTAATGAGGAAAGAAGCAAACTAATAAGTAGGATGAGAGAGAATTGAAAGCCTATTTTAGATAGAGAAGTCTTCATCCATCAGAGTACTTAATGAAGTGAAAAAGCAAACCATTTTTTTGCTGATTCTGGAATTGCATGCCCCAAAGAGGGAATTACAGATGCAAAGGCTCAGAGGCAGAAACCTGATTAGCATACAATCTGTGGCCAGATGTAAGGCAAAGGACTGCTTTTTAAAAGTGAATTTGAAGTCTGGGGTTGTAGCTCAGTGATAGAGCACTTGCCTAGCAAGTGTGAGGCACTGTGTTTGATTCTCAGCACTGCATTTGATTGTCAGCACTGCATATAAATAAATAGATAGATAGATAGATAGATAGATAGATAGATAGATAGTAAAGGTTCATTAACAACTAAAAAACATTTTTTAAAAAAGGTGAATTTGATAGTTGATGACAAAAAATTTAAAACGTTTATCAAAAAAATGTTCTCTATTGCAGATACGTCTTTCCAGTAATCATCAGATTAAAGACAGTTCAAGTTTTTCCTCTTCAATAATTCCTAACCACTTCATTAAGTTGTCTTTTACATACTTTTAATTCTATTTTAAGTATAATTCAGTGATTGTTTTATTAGTAAATCAGTAGAACTGTGTAACCAATATCACAATTCAAATTTAGAACATTTCCATCATCTTCAAAAGATCCCTCATGCCCATTATACAATCAATCTCTATTTCTGTCCCCGGATGTAGGCAAACAGTGGTCTCCTTGCTTTTCTATGGATCTGTGTTTTTGACATTTCAAGTGATTGTGATTATATCATAGGTGATCTTTTGGATCTGGCTTCTTTCATGTGGTATAGTATTTTTGAGTTTACTCCATGTTTTAGCATGCACCAGCAATTGGTTACTTTCTACTGCTGAATAATGTTCCAATATAAGGATAAATATTTTATCTTTTCATCTATTGATGAAAATTTGATTTTCACCACGTATCTATTATGAATAATATTACTGTGACATTCACATTCAAATGCTTGAGTGGGCATATATTTTCATCTCTTTTGCTAGATATCTAGAAATATAATTGGTAGAATTTTGTGGTAAATCTGAGAATTTATGAATCTGCCTGTTTTCCAAATGGCTGCACTGTTTTGAAAACCTACCACCAATATATGCAAGTTTCACTTTCTTTGAATTTTTCCACCATTGTATGAAGTGATATCTCGTTGTGGTTTCTAGTTGTAGTTCCCTGATGATTAAAGTTTCTGAGTTTCTTTTTATATGTTTATAGCCATTCCTCATGTAAGACATAATGATGTCTTTGATTAAACTGCCTATTCAGATATCTAGTGAGTTTCTAATTTGGTGGTTTATTTTTTTGAGTTAAACAGTTTTTTATTTATTCTCTATATAGATCCTTTATCTTAAATATGACTTTAAAATATAATATTTTTCCAAGTCTACAGTTTATATTTTCATATCCCTAATGGTATATTTTCAGGACAAGAAGTTTCTTATTTTGACAGAGTATCAATTTTTGTTATGTATCATACTTGAAGACCAGGACATTTTTTTTCCATTTTCTTCTGAACACTTGCACATCTGATTTTTAATTTTAGGTCTATGATCAGTTGGATATTTTAGTTTATGGTGGCATATTAGGGTCTCAATTCATCTTTTAGCTTAAATATCTAAAATTGTTCTATCACTATTTGTTTAAAAGACTATCCTTTCTTCATTAAGGATACCTGTCCTGGTACCTTTTTTAAAAAAGTCAACTGACTATAAATATAAGGGTTGATTGTCAGATTACCAGTTCTGTTCCAGTGATATTGGAATAGATTGCTTGTCACTTGGTAATGGGCTTTGAAATGACAAAGTGTATGTTCTTCAGTTCTGTTCTTTTTAAAAATTATTTTTGCTATGCTCTGTCCTTTGCACTTCTTTATAAGTTGCAAAATTGACTTGTAAATTTCTGCACAAATTGGCATTCATATGAGTATCATGATTAATGTTTAGATGCCCTTAGGGAGAATTTCCATTTTAATATATTGAGTGCTCCAGTCTATGAGCATGAAATGTCTTTCCATTATGTAGTTCTCCTTTCTCTGTGTAATATTTGGTAGTTTTCAGTGTACAAATTTTATACTACTTTTGTTAAGCTATTTCTTAATATTCTATTCTTTTTGATACTATTGTAAATGAAATTATTTTCTTGAATTCCTTTTTGAGTTATTGTTAGTATATGGAAATTTGATCAAATTTTGTGTATTAAGCTTATATTTGGCAATCTTGCTGAACTTAGTTTTTGCAGTTTTTCCAGTTCCTACAGATTTTTTTATATTTAGAACCAAATATTGTCAATAAAAAGTTTTACTTCTTATTCCACACTGTGGATTATTTCATTTTTCTTAACTCATTGTACTCTCTAGAATGTGCAGTATTATGTTAGATGAAAATCAGGACAGCACTTATTCTTACTTTGTTACTCTTAGAGGGAAGGCAATTGGCTTTCACTGTCAATTTGCTCTATGTTTTTGTAGACTCTCTGGAAAGCTTTCTTCTGTTTGAGAATTTTTATCGTGATGATGTGTTGAATTTGGTCAAGTACTTTTTCTCATCCATTGAAATGGCCATTTTTTGTTGTTTATTCTACTGTGGTGTACTGTAATAATTGATGATCAGATATTAAACAACACTTTATCTTGGGATAAGTACTTCTTACAATAAATACTACTTGCTTTTGAGTCAGTTTGCTAATGTGCGGTTGAATATTTTTGTCTATATATATGATGAATGTTGTTTTGTAGTTTTATTTACTTGTGATATTTTTGTCTGACTTTGGTACCTGGGTATCATTGACTTCATAAAATAAGTTACTAATAGATCCTTTCTCCTCTTCTATTTTCTCAAAGAGTTTGTTTCTTTTCTACATGATGCAATCCACTAGTGACGCCATGTGGGGCTGGACTTTATTTTGTGGGGATATTTTAAATTACAAATGAAAATTTTAAAACATTCATGGATCAGTTCAGATTTTCAATTTCTTAGTGAGACCTTCTTTGATAGCTGGTGTCTTTTTAGGAATTTTTCCATCTTGCTTAGTTTGTCCAATTTGTTACCTTTAACATTTTCCTTGGATGCTTTTATACCTTTTTTCATTTCTTTACAGAAATAATAGTCAGTAGTAATGTTTCTGCTTTCATTCTTGATTTTGTCAGTATGTGTCTTTGTGTCTTCTCACTCTTTTTCTTGATCAATGTAACTAAAATTTTGTCTTTCTACAGAATGATGGAAGGATTTCACTATTTTTATTTTTTTATTCTTAGTTTTGCTGATTTCCACTTTTTCTGCCATGTATTTACTTTGAGTTAGTTTGCATCTCTTTCTACCTTTAAAACTGGGAACTGGAGTCATTTATTTCATTTATTTACAATTATGAATTCCATAATTTTTTGGCTGTTGTTTTCATTCAACTCACACTGAAAATTTTCTCATTTTCACTGTGTTTTTTTTTTTTCCTTTGACATATGGGTTCATTAGAAATGTGTTTTTAATTTCCAAATATTTGTTGATTTCCTACATTTACTTTTGTTGTTGACTTCTAAGTTCTTCTCATACATAATTTGTATGATTTCAAATTGTTAATAATCATAATTTTTTTAATCTCTTACCATATGACATATCATAAAGAATGTTCCATGTATACTTGAAAAGAATGTGTTTTATGCTGGGAAAAGTGTTCTGTAGATGTGAATTAGGTCAAATATTTGGTAGTATTTTTGAGTCTTCTATATCCTTGGTAAATTTCTGTATATCTCTCTAATGATTTCTGTTTGCCTGTTATATTTTTTATTCTACTTTCATACTATTTGTGTCTTTTAAAGTGTGTCTCTTTTAATTGTTGTTATGGAATTTTATTTATATAATTAAATATTTTAAATTTTGCCTTACAGAATCTCTGCCTTTTGGTTGTATTGTCTCATGCATTTATATTTAATGCAGTTATTGTATGATTGGACTTAACCTGTTATTTTGTCATTTTTTTGGACATATGTCTGATCATCTGTCCTTCCTTTCTTGCCTTCTTTGTGATATATATTTTTATGTTAATTCCTTTTTAATTCCCACTACACACATGCATACACAAGTTGTATGCATGAGCATGTAATTGTTTTATTGGTGTTGTTATAGGGAATACAATATGCACTGTTCATATCCCAATCTAGTTCAAGTGGATAAAACCTAATCCTTATATAGAGACTGCTCCAGTATAGTTCTAATCCTACCCCCCTTTATGCTTTTATTACAGTATGCATTATATCTATATTTTTATTTACTCAGTAATGTTGTATTTATTGATTCATATGGTTTCATTCCTAATAAAGAAGTTTGGAGGAAAAAGAACAAGAATACGTGAGAACTTTTAAGTCATGTATTTTCCTTTTCTGATATTCTTCATTTATCGGATTGAAGTTACCTTCTGGTTATCTGCTTTAATTTTCTTGCTGCATTATATTCCATTTCCTCCACCTCCTTTTTTGCTTATATATATAATATTTATACAATGTACATATTGCATTTGATCTATAATACACACAACTACTAATTTTAATATGTAGTATTTACATTATATATTACAGGCAAACATACTCACACACAGATATCTTCACATGGTTTGAGTCCAAGAACAGACTCACATAATACAACTTATAATTGTTGTTATGAAACTATATTTTATAAATTTTTAAGGAATGATATGAACAAATGCATGTGTTTATACTATCTTCATATTGCTCCTTTCTTTATGTGTAATCAAGTTACCATGTGATGTCTTTTTGCTTTTAGCTGAATGGATTTCCTTTAATATTTCTTATAAGGAAGATGTATTAACAGTTATGTGATTTTTTTATTCATCTGGAAATTATTCGTTCTTCATTTATGAAGGATCCTTTTGCTGGTTATACAAATCTTTGGTAACAGTTGCATTTTTTGCCTAGCACTGTAATTATAAGATAGTATTATCTTTTTTAAAAATATTTACTTGTTCATTTTAGTTATACATGACAGTGGAATGTATTTTAACATATCATACATACATGGAGCATATCTTCCTATTTTTGTAGTTTTATATGATGTGTAGTTACACTGGTCATGTATTCATATAAGAACATAGGAAAGTTACATCTGATTCATTCTACTGTCTTTCTTATCCTTTCTTGAGGCTCACAGGCTTTTTCTCTCTGTTTTTCTTTTTTTTTCGCTTAGGTTTTCTTGCTTTTCTACTTTATAAAAATTGTGTATATTCCAAGTATGTAGTGTAATATTTAAGTATATGTATACATTATGAAATGATTGCCACAATGAAACTTTGCACCTATCACCTTCTAGTTACTTTGTGTGTGTGTGTTTGTGTGTGTGTGTGTGTGTGTGTGTGTGTGTGTTAGTATACTTAAGAACCTCTCCCTTAGCAAATTACCAGTATCCAATACATTATTAACTATTGTCACTATATTGTACTCTAGGTCTTTACAACTTATTCACCTTATAGCAAAATTACATATACTCTTTGACCAACATTTCCTTAACTCTCCAACCCCCTTTAGATCGTGATTTTTTTTCCTTTCTGCTTCTAAGTTTCACATTCAATTCTTTAAATTCTACAGATTATGCCATGCCATGAGATCATGCAGTATGCTTTTGTCTTTTAAATCACTTAAGGAAAGTCAAAGAACACATGTGCACGCATCCTTTTATATTTACCTGTATAAACACCCTATCCCACTACCCTCCAAGTTTTATTTTTTTTTATAAGAATTTTGGTGTTAAACTTAATGTTATTCCCTTCTATAAAATGAGTTATTTTTCTCTCACTACTTTTAAAATTGTCTCTTGGTGTTTAGCTTTTGATAGCTTTACATTTGTGTTTTAAGATGTGGACGTCTTTTTAATTTTCATATTTGAGATTTGTTGAGCTTCTTGGATTTGTAATTATTGTTTTCATTAAATTTATTATGTTTGTGACTATTGAACAAATTTTTACCCCTATTTTCCTCTTCTCTCCTTTTTAGACTTCTTTTATGCATATGTTGGTGTACTGGGGGCTTTCCATAGGTCTCTGAGGCTCTGTTCATATTTCCTGACTCATTTTTTTCCTCTCCTTTCTTCTTAAGATTAGATCATCTCTATTCATCTATCTTCAAAATTTTTCTTTGGACCATTAAAATCTGTTGAAATCTTTCAGGAAACCCTTTTCACTTTCATTTAATTTTTCCAAATCTAGATTTTTTTATTTTGCTTAAGTATTATTCATGTTTTGATTGATTTTATGCATTTGATGAACTATTGTCCTTTTTCCTTCATTCTTAAAACAGTGTCTTTAAAAATCTTAAACATAATTACAAGGGTTTTTTCAAATTTTTGTCCGCCAAGTTCAGTATCTGAGGCTCATCAGAGACATCTTCTTTTAATTTCTTTTATATTTGTGTTTCTTTGTGTTCTTGCTTCCTGTTTCTTTGCATGTCCTATAAGTTTTGGTAACGTATTATAGAAACTCTGGGTTCTGACCTCCTCAACCTCTAATCCCATTTTGGGAATGACTGTGGCTGCTGTTTGCTGGATTGTTTTGTTTTGTTTTGCTTTGTTTTCTTTTGTTTAGTAACTTGCCTGGGTTAATTTGGGGGATTGTATTCCACCCCCAGTGTACATCACTGATATTTCTGTCTATATCTTCTTCTCTTTAATAAATGCATTTAATCTTCTAATTTAAAAACTTGGCTTCCTAGAGTTTTCTCTGGATCATTTTAGTGGTTAGACAATGATTGTCAGAAACCGTGCTGAAATACGTTGAGTAAGACTTATGCTTCTACCCTTTGCTTATGGATCTATATATGAATTGAGAGACCAAGTTACAGTTCAGGCAGTTTATGCATCTGCACTGTATTTTATTTTCTGTGTGTACAAGACCTCATATTCAGGCATGCATGAGTAGATAGCAACAGCTCTCTCCATGATCTTGTGCAGGTATTCATAGCCTTCCAGACCCCTTATTGAGGCCCACTGTGGCTGTCTCTTTTACTAGATCTCCCTTTGAATTTCTGACTGCAGACTCTTCTGTTGTTTATCCCTTCTAGTTTTATAACCTCAAGTTAGCTGTGATATTGGCCTTCCCTGATTCTTTGCCACTCAAGATTGCTATTGTTCCTGAGAATACCTCAAAATATGAGCGTCTTCAAATTCCCTTCCAAATCTTTTCTTCTCTCTTCTGAAAGGAAGCTGATGTTCCCTATAGGTTGTCGTACCGTGGCACAAATCTAGTAATAAAGACCTAGGGCTGGTGAAACAGGTAGAAACTGCCTCAGAATATAATGTCATAGACTTTCACTTATTTACTAGGCTTAATAATTTTTCCTGAATAACTTTTATTCTGTTTTTCTATGTCTTTAGTAAATGTTTGGATCCTAAAATGTTTGCTTTTCAGTTTTATCTATTATCGAGTTTTATTACTGCTCTGTGGAAAAGGTTTGCTAAGTTCCTCATGTGGTCTTTCATGAAGGTTCTTCAGTTTATTTTTAGGTCATGTGACTTAAAATTAGCCATTATATTTCAGCAGTATCATCATCTACAATGTTATGTAAATCACTTCTGTATATTTCAAAAAGTCTTATTATCCCCAAAGAAAAACCTCATACCCATTAAGAAGTCTTTCTCTACTTCCTATCCTCTGAACCCCCAATAACTACAAATCCTTTTTTCTTATGAATTTACCTATTTTACATTTCATATAAATAGAGTTATACAATATGTGACCTTTTGTGTCTGGCTTCTTGCACTTAGCATATTGTCTTTGAGACTCATTCACATAGTAGTATACACTAGTAAAATATTTCTTTTTATAGGTAGATAATATCCCACTTATGGATACGCCACATTTTGTTTGTCTTCTCATCTGTTGATAGACAGATGAACAGTTTCCATCAGATATGAATAGTGCTCATATGAGTTCTAGTGTACAAGAGTTTGTATGAGTGCCTATTTTCAATTCTTTTGGCTATATACATTCAAGTAAGATGACTGGGTAATTCTCTGTTTAACTTTTTGAGGAACCACCAAACTATTTTCCACACTATCAGTACCATTTTACATTCCAAACAGCAATGTAAAACCATTTCAACTTCTTCAAAACCTCATCAACATAAATATTCCATATTTTAAAAATGTATGTCATCCTCGTGGGTGTAAAGAAGTATCTCATTGTAGTTTTGATATTCATTGCTCTAACGATTAATAATGTTGAGCATATTTTCCTACTTTTATAAATGTTGAATTGACACCACAAACCAGTCTGAGGATTAGATGTCATTTCTCTGGAATTCAAGTTCAGTGGATATTCCGTAGTGCGGCAGTGTCTTCTCATATGTATTACTTATTACATGGAGCCACTCAAAGTCCTGAATTTCCCTTGCCTTTACTCAGTATGCTCAAATAGTTAATAATTCAAGTCTATCCTTATTCAGTTAAATGGGTCATTCTAATAACCCAGATGAATTAAATAGGTTATATGTTTGTAAGTTTATATTCCATAATATAAACTAATACATATTCAAAGTTAAGACAAACTGAAACAACTTTTATGTTTGAAAAATTCACATTGAATTTTGTTACATATAGAGGCTTTGGCACAACTGAATGTGTCTATTTTGGCATCCCTACCTGGACAACAGATGTAAGTCAATAATGTGTAATTACTATCAGCAGAGTGTAAACTTTTAATGTTATCATTATTCTTTCAAGTGGAAATTTTAAATAATATGGGATCCCTTTTGGAACTCAGTCAGCATTATTGTTTTTCTTTCTTATTTGAAGATAGTTATCTTTTTTGTTCCTGCCCTGATAGCTATAGCAATTTAATATTACACAGATATTAATAACTTTGAATTATTAATGTTAATGTGTTTTTAAGCATTTTAAAAAATCTGTTTAAACAGCATGGGCTTGGATTGTCCTCAGTCAACTTCAAATACTTTTAGTTCATTGAAAACCACAAGAGAAGATAATTTCCTGAGGGTCTTGCAGCAGGTCTTAAACATCATTTTATAGTTATTTATGCCAAAAACATAACTTGTCAATCAGTGGAAATGAAGGCAATAGGGAGCGCAGCATCTTACTCATCTCATTCATTTGTTCTTTCATGTCTTCTTTCAGGTAGTGTTGCTTAAGTACCTAACAGATGGCAAGTGCTCTACCATCCCTGGAAACACAAGTGTAAAAAGGAAGAATGATTGCCTTGTCCCATTATTCTTAGTTTAAAGGGTAATATAAATGTATTAATCAGATAGTTATATAAACTAATACAAATGCCCTGTGAAGGTGTCTTGAAGCATAGCTGCAGCTACGTATGATAAAAATTATGATAGAACCTGGGGTCAAGGAAGGCTTCTGTGGGGAATGATATATGAATTTAGATCTGAAGGATGTCTAGGAGATAATTAGGTGATGGAAGGGCAGGAAGAACTCTCTGGATAGAGCAGACAGCATGGGCACAGTTCCATCACAGGAGGAACAGACAAATTCACAAGTCAAATGGAAGTCTCATGTGACTTTAGCAGAGAGGGAGGCCAAGCCTGGTACCATGTCAGACTGGAGGTGGAAAGGATGACAGTGCTTCTCCTTTGGGTGCCCATTCAAGATTATGGGATATGTGATCCTGCAGGATGGAGTCAGAGTCAGTTTGGTTTTTAATTCATTCTGGTTGCTTTATGGAAAATCAAGGAAGATAGAACATCAGTGAATAAGAATGGCCAAAATACCAGACTATTATTACTGTTCTAAACAAGTTGTCATGGTGCCTGAAGCTAGGTGGAGATGATAGAGAGACACAATTAGGATAGATTTTTAGAAAGTAAAATTTCCAACTATATATGTATTATTCCACTTTACACACACACACGGATAAAATAAAATTTCCACCTTTATATATATTGTTCCACTTTACACACACACACACACACACACACACACACACACATGTGTATATATCCATCCCAGTAAGCAAATAAGTCACAACAAGTAAATTTCAATCTCTTCCCCAACCTCCTTTCTCTTCTCCCTCTTCTCTCTCTCCCCCAAGCATCTATTTTTTTTTTATTGGTATTTATATTCATTATCTTCCTTGCCAAATATCAAATTTATGTATTTAAATATCATGTCCTCTGTTTCATTTACTATGTGACTAATAAAAAACTTAATAGACACTAATTGTTGTCAAATTTGCCAAGAAAAGACTCTCACAAATCTTGTTAGTTTTCAGCATTCTGTTCCTTTTGGAGCCTATACTGGATCCTCAGCAGGAACTGTGCTTGGAAGCTCTAGGGACTTCTTGGAAGAAAACATTCTTGGCAGATCTCAGGTCAAACGATAATCATCCCTCACAAAGATTGATTCTGGACATGCTGAAGGCTAATAGATAGTTTTATATGATCGGGATTTATGTCACTTTGTGATGCAATTGTTCTAGACATTTCGTCCATCAAATCATGACCATCTACAGAGAGGAGTACAATAACAGCTTTTCTTCCCCCTAATATTAGATCACCTGCATGAAAAAACTCATTCTGTCTTTTCTATATCTACCTATGAAGGTTTGAAACATTAGCAACTGAACCTTATCTAGTGACTGCAATATGAATGTATTAGCCTTTCTGGAAAGAAAGTCTCGTGATTTCTTTAAAATAGATTTCCTTTCTTCCAACCCACCCTACCCACCTGCCACCTGCCGTACCATGTTTGTGTGTGAGTTTTCTCTCCTGGTGGAATGAGTTTAGACAATAAGAAGTTAGGGGAAAATTATAGAGGACATAGTTTGGGTCATATAATCCTTGAATATGGGAGTACTTTAAAGCAAAAAACATCCATATGTTTAGATACAATACAAACATATAAATAGATGAATATCTATATACTATAAATTTGTACACATATTGTGGGAAAATTCAAATTATTCAGTCAAATTTACAAAACAAAAGGGTGAATTTGTTACTGTTCTCTAAAATTTGAAAGTTGCTTGAAAATTTTTTATGTAAGAAAAATTCAAATAATTCCATGGATTTCATCAATATTTGTCTTTTTGCTGCATTTTCCTTTAATATCCCCTTATTTCATTATTCCTATTTGTTTTTATTCATTAACTTCACATCACTTCCTTATTCTACATCTTTGTAGAAACACTCCTTTATATCTACTATGTCTAACATTTTTAATCAATAGATTCCTGAAACAGTCTTTTTTGTTTGGGATCCTATTGACTTTGGATCAGTGAGAGGGTGGGTGGGAGAAAGGGGAATGGAATCTGGACCTCAGAATTATCTAGGGGAGCTATGTGGCATGGTGACAGTCTGAGATGAAGGTGCAATGATGGCACTTTCAGGTCTTGTCTGATTTGATGGCATTTTCTTGTTTTACTGCTCTAACTGGAAAAATAAATATTGGGTCTGGAGATTTAATCTACTTGTGTTTTTTTTTTCAACTAAATTGAAGGTAGATATTGAAATGTTCATGTGAGGAATTTTTATTTTGTTTTTAATATTAATATTCCAATTGAGTGAAGATTTATGCATTAATAGAGTTTTTTTACATTTAAAAAGAAGTGATTTGAAATATGCTTTTGTCACTATGAGTTCTGCTTAAGACTGAAAGTCTGTTTCGTTGATCGGCTATCTTATATGTTTATTGCTTTGAACAGTGTCAAAAATGTGAAATGACTTACTAAGTTTTAATTTCTTTTTTTTCCCTGTTTTAATTTCCAATTGGTAGAGACTTCTAACCATGGACCAAAGTGTTGGCTCAGTCAGTGTGTCTTCCCATCTGTGCAAGAATGGAATCACTTTTTGTGAAACTGTCCATCTTCCTTGCTTTCTTCTAGTTCCCTTTATCTTCCCTCTTTCCATCTCTCTTTCTCTAACCCTCTTTATTTTCTTTCTATTCACTTTTATCCCTTGAAAATCCATTTATAATTAAACAAAAATCTATTTATAATTAAACAAAAATTTCCATATAATTAAACAAAAATATAATTGTATTTCAGTGTCTTTTCTTTCTAAAGTTGATATACTTCTGATATGTGTGTGTGTGTATACATATATATACACATATATATATATACATACATGTATATATGTATATACATATGTCTCTTTGGGCTATATAACAAATTACTATAGACAGGTTTGCTTATTAACAGCAGAAGTAATATTTCTCATAGTTTTAGAAGCTGGTAGTCTGATATCAGGGTGCCAGCATTGTTGGATTCTGGTGAGGGCCCTCTTAAATGTTGTAAAATATCCTTTGCTTATTAAATCCCCATATGGGGGAAGGCAACAAGATCTCAAATGACTGTTACATGGGCACTAATCTTATTCACAAGAGCTCCAACCTTATAGCCTCATCTAGCCCTACATAGCTCCCAAAGATCTTTCCTAATGCCATCACATTGGGAGGTAGTGTTTTAGCATTCATTCTATAGAATATGTCATTGATTGTGTGGTTCCATGATATATCTTGGATGATTTTAGCATTCATTAACTCCATTTAGTATTCTAAAGTCAGTATTACTGTCTTTTCAGGCATTTATTCACATGACCAAACTCTGTTCTTTATCATTCAGAAACATTCCTATTCAAGATTCTTAACTTGTTATCTTCTATTCCTTCAGGGCTGCCATATAGCATGGCTCTTGGAAACACCATTAACATTGTATTTTATGTGAGCACAATTCTAGGAATTTAATGGAAATGAGTCACTGAGGTATTGCAAAGGATACTTAACATTTTTGCTCCAACTAGACTTGTACCTAAATGTCTTAGAAAATTTCAATCCCTTGAGTATTCCTTCGTCTGTCAAATCATTATTCCCTCTAACCTCACTTAATTCCCTATTGAATCCTGATTTGTTTGAGGATCACTGCTCTTACTCTCTTATGACTGCCTTGAAAGTTCCATTTTGAACTTCTAGGACATCCACTTTGGTTTGATCTGCCTTCTTTGTTTTTACATCTGACTTCTAAACACTTTGGAAAGAAATCATATAGTCACATTAATTAATACTTGTTCATTTATAGTCTTCTTCCTTAATTGGGCTCTTCCAGTTCCTCTCTCTCACATCACTCTCAAATACTTTTGCTTGACCTTAGACACACTAATCTTCCATGAACCAAAGAAACCAGTCAAAAATCTTGCATACATTCTTCAACACACTGTAAATATTCAAAACTGTTACCAATGCCAATGTGTTGCTCAAGTCTTTGCTCACTCTTCCTACTCTTCTCATACTCAAAACTTTGAGATTTCCATTTCCTGTGTCGGAGACTCATCTATACCAATTTACTTTTCCTATGTGATCTCACTCAGTCTCCTACTTCCAAAACTATCCATAAGCTGAATGAGTCATATTTTTAATGCCAATCCAGGTGTCTCCCCGGAGTTCCCAGATTTATATATTCAGTTGAACACTTGATATCTGTACCCAGATTTCTGGTGTCTCAAATTGAACATGGCCAAAATAGAATTCTTCATTTTCACTGTACATTTCCTCTTTTTGTTTTTCTCTATTACTTTAAATATCATGACTCAGACACTTTCTCAACTCAATAATCTGTGAGTTATTATCGATTCTTATTTTATTCTCTTCTATATCCAGCCACCTAATTCTTTGTACTAACAAAAAGATAGTGCAAAGCCATCCAATTCTTTTTATATTTTAGTAGCAATATTTTCACTAAACCATTCTTGTCTCTTACTTGAATTACTGTAATAAAATCTTAAGTTTTCTTTTCTACTCCAAATTCATAGTCATTATTATCTATTTTGTCTCCAAATAGCAGCCAGGATGATCTTTACATCATGTTTATCAAGTAACATCCTCTTCTTGTTTTAAGCCTTTCAATGAATTCCCATCTTACTTAACCATGTTTTTCAGAATATTCCATGATGTGCTTGTGGCTGCTCATTAAGACCATTTTGTACCGCTGTCCCACTAGCCTACTTGTCTATTATGCTCTAGCTCCATTGATCTTCCATACCTCAAACACACCAAGCTTGCATTAATGCTCATTTCCATTAGTGATCCCACTGGACCCCTATAGTAAATCTCTACCAATTTACGAGTGACTGTTCCTCCTTGTCATTCAAATCTCTGCTTAAATTTCATCCTTTTAGAGGGCCATCTCCAACCACACAATCTAAATAGTTGCTATTGATCACATCAGTCATTTTAATCTTTGTATAACAGTTATCACCATTGATCTTCTTTTCTTATTCATGTATGTATCTCTGTATGTGTATACGTGCAAAAACACACATAAGTATTTTTTTCTCTTTCTCCTCTTGCTGTTTTGTTTTTCTCTATATCCACATCTTCTAGGATAGCACCTTACACTTAGTAGGAATTCAATTAAGCATGTTAAATCAATACTTGCAATTAGCCTTATTAACTGTAATAGTAAGTAAAATACATTAATGAACTGAACTCTACTATATTTTGTACTTGAGAGAAGAAAGTAATTTTTTTTCTAGCAGAGAGAAAAGTGACATTTTTAAATGAGCCTTTGATTAGCACAAAAGGAAGAGAAGTTTGATGTAGAATGTTAAGCTTTCCCCCTGCCCCCATGGAGGAGAGTGAAGTAAAAGAAAAAGTTTGACCTACTTGATAAAGTCTGTTACACAAATTTCCAAAGGATCATAAATGAAGATTATATAACATCCTTATATACCTTGAAAATCTGAGACCACCCCTACTTGAACCTATAATAGTCTTATTACTTCAATGAAACAAACAAACAAAAAACCACTTTCATGTCTGTGGATAAAATATCATTCAGAGTTGATGAGTACCATGTAATTCCATCAGTTACATGCATCAGACTGCATTTTAAAATTTCTTTCTGGAGTAATGAATCACACAATTAATGAAAGATATTTTATTTTTCTTTTAATAGTGTGTTATGATGCATGTAATAAAATCTACTCATTATTATTTCTCCATTATTACATTAATTTGATCTATCATGATAATAGCAGCGATTTGTACTCAATGTATACCTAAAGTGAGGAGAGGTCATTGTTCAAAAAGAATCCTGCTTCATACATTTATATTGGTATTTTCTTTGTGTGAACTTCATGAAAACGGGAATTTTGATTAAGTCTTGGGATTCCATGAACATTTAGCATCATGCTCTAATCAAAATTTCCTATGTAAAATATAGTTATGGGTATGATATGTAATGAACCAATCAGGGTAATTAGCATTTTTACATATATCAATTAAAGCTGAAAATATAGAACACCTTTCCCTGATGTTCTCATTATAACTATTAATGATAATCTTTTTTTAAGAACTCTAAATCCATTTATTTGGAAAGAAAAAAAGGTTTTTCTAAATTTTAAAATTTTTTTAAAGTAAGTAAGTATGTAACATAGGCTCATAATTGATGTATTTGCTTACTCTGATACTGTTAGCAGGCAGAATGATAGCCCCCACAAAGATATACACATCTTAATCCCTGTAACCTGTAAATATGTTATATGTTACATTACAGAGCAAAGGGAAATTAAGGTTGCAGATTAAATTAAGGCTACTAATCAGTTGACCTTAAATAAAGAGATTATCCCTGGATTATCCAGATGGGCCCAAATATAATCACCAGGCTCCTTGAATGGGGAAAAGGAAGGCAGAGAGATGATATCCAAGAATGACTGAGTTGAATCACTGCTACCTTCAAACCTAGTCAAAAGCCAAGGAATTTAGGTAGCCTTGAGAAGCTGAAAAGGCAATAATATGAATTATCTCCAGAGTGTCCAGAAAGCAATGCAGGTATGCCAACTTCTTGAGTTTAGCTCTGTGAAACCAATTTTAGATTCCAGACTTCCAAGATCATACATTTATGTGCTTTATTTTTTATTTTTTTTAAATTTTTTAATTATATTTTTTATTTTTATAGACTTCATTTTGATTCATTGTACACATATGGGGTACAAATTTTCATTTCTATGGTTGTGCGCATGATGAACATTCATATCATTCTTGTTAATCACGCAAGTATGTAGGGTAATGTTGTCTGTCTCATTTCAACTTTTTTTTATACCATTTATATACTTTTAAGCCAATATATTTGTGATAATTTGATATAGCAACAATAGAGGCTAATACAGATTCCCTTTTGCTTTTCTTCTCAGAAACCAAAAATAAACACAGCATTTCAAGGAAGCGTCGTCTATCTGTTTCCATGTATATCTAGGAGAGTTTTCACTTGTCAGTATTATTTCAAAAATTTTTTCAAGTTTGTTTTGGTGCTTTAGGTCATGCACTGTGAAAAAGCCTGGACAAACTCAGCCAAAGTAATTTAATCACAAACTTTAAGTTATCTTTGTTTAATATGAAGCTCAACTTCATATTACTTAGAGAAGTAAACGTGTAAAATAAAGAATATAGTAAAAACCTAATCATCTTGATCTCCACATTTTAGAATATATAGTCTTTTTTTAAAATGCTGGACAGCAGTTTTTTTTTTCTTTAACAAAACAAAAATGATGCAAATGAGGTTCTTATTTGACCTTGCAGAGGGGATGCTTAGGATACTAAGAGAACAAACTATTTTAAGGAATTTTCAAAATCTTTGAAAACATCCTTTACAAAGAAACAGCTGATGTTTTAATTACCATTATTCTTAGCTGTCCATTACAACAAATGACTATTTGATATTTACTGAACATTTTCAAACTATAGCAAAGTCTAATTCAAAAGAAAATGTCTGCAATTTGAAGTTTACTCTTATTTTGCCATTATCAATTGTTGTTCCTGAGTTTCTCAAATATCAGACATTGATGTGAAGAACAGAATATACATCTCCATCTTGCACCTCTTCATCCCACTTCCCTATATTGGATGATGGCTCTGGGACACCCTGCTGTTCCCCACAAGGTCCACACACTCTTCTAGAATTGTGGGCACACTGTGTATGTGCACAGAATGTGCCCCCCTGCTTCAGGGAACTTCCACCCCTTGGTGGGCTTCTGAGTCACCCTGGACTCAGCCTCTGTTTGGAATTGTTTTCCCTACAAAGAGTTTCCTGACTGATCCAAGACTGGGCTAAATGTTTCTCCTATTGTGCCTTGTGCTCCTTGAACGTCTGTAACTTACTTCTTGTAGCCCTTACCACAGCACGTCAGAACTGTCTTTAATTTGTCCCTCAATTTCTACAAGCTTCTTTAAGGTGAGCATTGTGCAGCACACATTACTATACCTCAAATTCTTAGTACAGTACTGGCATATGAGAGGTTTCAATAAAAGTTACTCAATACATAAAAGACACATAAAAGAATGAACTATGGAGAGAAGTCAAAGGAAGGGTTAGCTGTTTTTTGTTTTTCCTCTGGAACTATTGTCTCAGGGCTGAGAAATAATTTAGAAATTCTGCTGTTGCCTTGGATCATTGTAGATTCTGAGTTCCCAAGCTGCACATTGAGTTTTATTTTGTTTTTTAATTTTTCTTTTTGTTTAAATTTGTTTTACCTTAAAATATGTTTGAAGGGAAGTATTTGGTAAACTTTCATCTTAAAAGTAACTTCCCCTGCTCTGCATGAAATAATTTGGCTGATCATAAATTAGGACATGATTGTGTATGTGTGTGTGTATTAAAATTTTTAAAAAGATCTTAACTGCCACAACATTTCATGTATTCCTCTCGTTATTGGTTTAGAATTCACTTACTATACTTCTGAAGAAGATCTGAGTGCATTTAGTCAATGACTTAGAATTATGCCTTCCTGATATTTAATTATTTAGTCAATAATCATGCAATTTCAGCATCTTCCCAGGTCATCTAGCCCAACCACTAATTTTACAGATGAGAAAAAACTGATTCTTCTGCTGCTAACTGCTTATGAGACTTCAGATGAGAGACATGAGATCCAGAGACCAATATTCTGACCCCATGAGTTATTCATATACCAGAATGGCATAGTGATGCTTAAGTGAAACTAACTCCCAATCAGAAAGCATAGCTTGAGCTTCAGGTTGGAGAGTGGCTCAGGGAAGCAGAGTTTTAACAGGGGAAAGGAGATGCCTAAATATTCCTGCAGCACCATTGAATTTGTTCAAATGCTCCATTACTGATATAAAGCTGTGGATAGGTTGCTCTCTGCCCACTTTTAAAAACAGATGCCATGGGTATCATGGCTTACTTCAGATAAATGGAATGCAGATTACACTACTAGCAAGTGTAAGTATTTTCTGCTTTTTGCTCTCCAAGATTAACCCAGGATCTTGACTACACTGAGCTGGTGGTGTGTGAGAACTTAAAAGGGCTTTACAAAGAGAGAGAATCTAATACTCCTGCTGTATTGTCCCATAAAGTAGCCAGTGGCTGCTGCCAAAAACATTGGGGTACTAGCTTTTGTGCACCTGAAATATGGCTGGTTCACATTGAGATATGCTAGCTACATGGGATTCAAAGGATTGGTAAAAAAATGAATTTAAAAAGTATTTCAATATCAATTTTATGCTGACTTTATTATATTGTGACTATATTGGATTAAATTATTAAAATAATTTTCACCTTTTTACTTTTTTAGTATAGCTACTTAGAAAACTTAAAATTATATATGTGATTTGTATATGTATTTCTATTGGAAAGTACTACTTTAAGAAGTAGATAGGGTGGGTAACACAAGCTTTAGTATCAGTGCCTGGGACCAGGTTCTCAGTCACCAAACCATGATTACTACAGACTACATACTGTGTTACATTTGGGGTTTATTCAGAATGAATGGCTACTGTATCCTAGCAGAACATTTGGACACATTCATACACAACTCTGAATAGAGATTTGGGAGAATTATACACTTAATGAAAAAAATGAGCCATGATTATCCTCCACTTTTACCACTTAGTTCTCCACACTGTATACACCAGAAAAAGGAACTGAAAAAGCTTTACTCACTAGAATGTTATAAGCATTCAATCATTTCCTATCTTCAAGGTAGACCTGTTATGGCACCTGGCTGAAGAGTGAAAATTCAGAGATAGGAAAAAACATTGTTGTATAGGTCTTGAAAATGGGCTTTTAGGAAAAGCAGAGAGTGTATGGTTATAGTCTTTCAAAAAAACTTTCCTGCAAATACATTTCCCAAAGCTTAGAATTAGAGTTCTAATTCAAATTTTTCTTAAGTACTCACTATCTTCTCAAGGAACTCATTCTATGTACATCTCTCCTTCAATCACACTTCAATAAACATTCTGTATGCTAATCACATTTTAGAAATGATATGGTCTATGTAGTATGGTACATTAATTATTGATCAGTATTATTAAATCAATATCTACCATAATAAATTGTTACAATAAATATTATGGTGACACATGCAATATTTTTACGTATCACTATGTAAGTTAATTTTTCCTAGTAATTACCAAGGCAACTAGAAAATAAGGGATTATGTTTATGAATTAGGAAGAATAACTATTAGATATTAAGTGAGAATTTAGGAAAGTGAATATTAATTTGATAACATCTCTTAGCCTCTTGAGGAAATACACAATAAAATCTTCCGTCTTCAAAAACAAGATAATACAAAAACAGACAAACAAATTTTATCCTGTATTTTCAGGATCTTTCAATCAGAAAAAATTTTTGAAGGACTCCTTCAATTACTTTTTTATAAAAGTGAACCGAATCAGAAACTAGAACCAAGCTGTTGACAAAGAGTGTATGAATATATATGTGTGTTACCAACAAGTAATTGATCATGGTCAGTAAACAATCACAGTCACAAGTAAATAGTCACTTCTTGTTTAGTGCCAAGGTCTAACATTGACTAGAATGTTGGACATTAAAGATCAGGATGTGACATTGGAAAAAAGTCTAATAAGTAAGGTATTACTGATCGTTTTTCCTAACAGATCTTCAAGACTCTTAAAGAGTCTATGATTCACATCTTAACAAAATTTGATGTTGACATTTGTCTCATGGCCATTATATACTTTTATTTCTATTAACTGTCACCACCAGCACCATGACTTTAAAAGTTTTCTTGCATTTCAGCAAAAAGAAAAGTTTCATTTTCTTGTTTTTCATTTTTGTTAAAGCTTTGAAATCCCAAGAAGGGAAAGTTTCAGCAATTCTTTAAACCAGGGGTATGGTGAGGGAAGACATGTTAATAAAATTCCTAAATGGAGGGCTGCCATCTTCTATGCCCTCCACAAAGAATTCTGGTAGAGCTTTAGAGGAGGTATGTAGCCAGTCTACTAAGATTTGGAGATCTAGTAGCAGATCTGGCTACTTGCTTGAGGGTCCCTGCTATTTAGATAAAACTTAAAAATGTTGTAAAATCCCTTAAAATAGACCGTAATAGATTCAGATTCAATACTGGGATATTTAGAGGGTTCCATGTTACCTCTCTAAGACCATGGGACTCTGCAAAAGGAGGACATGTGAGGGACCCAGGGAGAACATGCCCACATGGAACCAAGACCTTATCCCCCTATTTGCTACAACAAACTTCAGAACATAGAACCAGGAATTCCTGCCCAAATAGCCCAAGCCCCTGACAGGGCTTATCCAGTCTTCCCCAGCCTGGCCTCCCAAAGGAAGACCTTGTTGCTGTGAGTGCTAAAACTTGGGGCAAGGGGTAGTACAGGAACCCCATGGTTCCTATGGCAAGAGATAGAGACAAAGATCAGATACGTTACAGCATGCTAAAGGAGAAAGGGGGGATAAAAGCAGTGGGTCCTTTATCTTTCTGTCTGAAATGCCAGGTGGGAATAAACCAGAACTGTTGCCATTTTGATGTGATTTGTAGACATGTTAGGAATGAGATAACATCAAATGGAAATTCTTATTTTAAAACATTTCCCTAAATATCTACCAGAATTTATTGATGTTACCTCCCAATATCAATGGTAGTTATTTCACAAACAGGGTAGAAGACTATTCTACATTTTAACATATGCTGTTGAGATTTTATACCTTATCCTCTTCCAAAAATTATAAATATGGAAGAATATTGCATGTAAAGGAATGAGAATATTATGAACATTAAAATTTCATTAATGACAGTGAATACTCAAAGAAAATGAAACCATGTCCTCAAAGTTAGAAGGAAAAAAGATGTTTAACTGTATTTTATATTATACAAAAGAGATTTTGAGTCATGTAGTAGCTTAGTTTACTTATTGTTCACTCTCCCAAATATGCAAGGGGTATATCAGAAAAACAAAGAAATTTCAGATAAAGAAATGTATGGGATGCAGGTACAAATAGAAGCTAAGTGTGGGCATCCACAGAGAAGAAAGCAAGCAAGCAAGAGAAGATTCCTTAGGTTCTGAAAGTTTGGGAAGTTTCCCCCAAAAAGAAAAAAAAATGTAGATACAGGATTACTTTTTCTCCATGAGGTAAATTTGTATTTTTTAATTCTTAGAATCAAACTATTGTTATCCTACATGAAGTGACAGAATAAAATATGAATAGCCAACCTTCATAACATAGAATACATTTGTAGTTAAAATTTTATTGAGGGGAGGGAGAAGAAATGGAGAAAAGTTTTATTAATTACATCATTCATACAATGAGTAAGGAGCTATTGCTTTAATTGATAAGGGAAGATCATTCTGAATTTAAATTCAGAAGGGCAATGGCTAATAGATCTAAGGAGAAAAATACACCTAAAAACAGTGACACAGCTACATCAATGTTTATAGCTGCTCAATTCACAATAGCTAGATTGTGGAGCCAACTTAGACATCCTTCAATAGATGAATGGATAAAGAAACTGTGGTATATATACACAATGGAATATTATTTAGCCACAAAGAAGAATAAAATTATGGCATTTGCAGGTAAATGGATGGAGTTGGAGAATATCATGTTAAGTGAAATAAGCCAATCCCAAAAAACCAAAGGCCAGATGATTTCTTTGATAAGTGGATGATGATACCTAATGGGGGGGGCAAGAATGGAGAAAGGATGGATTGTATAGAGAAAAATGAGGGGGGTGGGTAGGGGAAAGGAAAGATAATAGAACGAGACAAACCTCATTACCCTATGTACATTATGATTACACAAACGGTGTGACTCTTACTTCTTGTACAACCAGAGAAACAAAAGTTGTACCCCATTTGTGTACAATGAATCAAAATTTTAAAAAAAGTTAATCTGAAAAGCTATTGGCATTGAACTTAATTTTCCAAACAAATTTACTCAGTGACTTTAATCAAAGTAACTTAATTATAGAAATCATATGTATCAAATTCATGTGCAAATAAACATTTTATAAAAACATAAATAAAAACCATAAGGGAGAATTGAAGAGTACAGATGAAGTATAAGTTTTCTAAACATTTTATTTTTTATAGATAGTATCTAAAGGTGAATAATTGAGTAGAGTATGTGGGAAAATATGTTTGATTCATTTATAAGGATATAAAAATCAGACAGTAACTTTCTGTTAATGTTGGCCAATCTAAAATTTCAAATAAACAAAGGGCTGGGATTGTAGCTTGGTAGAGCGCTTTCCTCACACGTGTGAGGCACTGGGTTCAATCCTCAGCACCACATAAAAATAAATAAGTAAAGAATGATATTGTATACATCTACAACTAAACATATTTTTTAAAAAATTTCAAATAAACAAGATCATTAAGAGATAGGTGAGTAACCTAGAATGAAAAATATTTTCATTTGTTGGTGCTAGATGACTATGATAAAGGTAATTGATTTCTTTAGATTGACAACAAGTATTTCATGTTATTTCTCACAGGTGGAAAAGAATTGGGTAATGATGTTAAAGAATATTAAACAGCTCAGAAAATGATGTATAGCAATAACAGGTGGTGGTATTTTGTGAAGCTTGATATCATATTTATAGTCTTAAGTTTTAGTTTTTGTGTACAATTAATACTGCCCAACCTTTGTATTATTTTCTCCAAAGTTTTATTTCCTATATTTAAAAGAAATCAAAAGCAGTTTTAAACTTTGGTGTTTTTGATTGGGTTGTTTTTGATATTGGCTACATTTAGATTTCATATTTATTTAAAATGAAGGCATAAGTGTTGAAATGTGCAACATGGTTTTCTTTACTTTAAGACTGAAAGACAAATTTTTGGACATTGAAAATATCGTGAGTCAATCTGTTCTTGGAAATTTACCAGGCAACTTTTGCAGAGGTTTAAATTAAATTTTAGCACACCTTTGGGTTCTTCAGCAGAATTTATTGAAGATTAATAATAGTTATATGAATCACATGTCCTAATAAGTTTTTATCCAGTAATATGTCATTTAACTTCTTAAATCCAAAACATTCAGTATGCAAGCTGTCCCAAACTTGTGAACAGGTTGTTTCAAGTAGTTTGTTTGGAACTTGGAGTTCACAACACATTTTCTTATAGAAATAAAGTTATGAATTGTGTTTGAATAACCAGATCAGCCAACAAAAGAGTATTTAATCACAAATTAGTATCTGGACTACAATTTTAATAGGGTTAATACTAATAGGTGCGGGGAACCTTGTGACTCAAGAGGAACAAGTACAGCACGTATCTGTTCCTCCTTCCTTTCTCACCACAGGGTGGTCTATTGTAAAATAATCACATATATTTTGTCTTTAGCACTTCCAACCACCTTTCACACATCTTCACCTTTATCATACAGGTTGAGAATCACTTATCCCAGATATTTGGGATCAGATGTGTTTCAAATTTTAATCTTTTCAGACTGGGAAGTATTTGCATGTACATTTTGAGGTATCTTGGGGATGAGACCCAAGTCAAAGCATGAAATTCATTTATATTTCACCTACACATAGCCTGAAGGTAATTTTATACAACATTTTTAGCTTGCTTTTGTTTCAACTGTGACCTGGCATATGAGGTCAGGTTTAGAATTGTCCATGTGGTATATTTTTAGTGCTGAAAATTTTCAGATTTTAGAGCATTTCAGATTTTGGATTTTCGGGCAATCTTTATCACTTTTCTGTTTCCTCAGACTTTAGTCCTATCAATTCTCCTTCTTTGTAGATTTAGAGTGATGAAATGTATTTACCTTTGCTTAAAGACATAGCCTATAAGTGATTGAAAAGCTTTGGAGAGGTTGTACAACCATTTCACCAAGCTTCGTCAAACTGTGTGGTATCAGTTTCTCAATAATTTTGACAAAATAGGTTTTAGCTTTATTTAATTCCAGACAGAATAATTTTTCTATAATCAGTTCAGAGTATAGTATTTTATAACTATTCAAGGACTTTCTTGAGTCCTACAGGCTGAAAGAATTTAAGTCACTCTGCTTTTATTTTAAAATCAACTACTTGAAGAGATAAAAATTGACTTTTTCTATAAATTTATAAATTTATATTAAATGTAAATATTTATTTTTTGTTCATTGTTGTGCTTAATAGCTACAGTGAGTTATATTGATTATATTATGAGGCTGATGTCGATAGTGGAAGCAATATGTCAATTCTAATTTACCCATCAGGACTTTGCTTATAAGTCTTTGAAGAAGGATGATCTTTTGTTAGGGTAAGTAATAAGATGAGCTAAATACAAGTTTCAGAATATAAAACTATAGATTTCCTTTCTGGTCTTTAATAATAGCAGACCTTGTAGAGAGCACATTTTGTTCAGGCATTTTTCCAAGCACTTATGTATATTCACTGATTTTGTTCTTAAAACAACCCTATCAAGTGGGGGCTGTTCTGTCATACTCACCTTACAGATGGGGAACCCAAGGCATCGTGCATGGCTAATAAGTGGCAGAGACAGAATATGAACCCAGACACTTTGGATATCACACTGCTCTACTAGAAGGGAACTAAGCTTCTGTAACAAGTGGTTCACAGTCTGCATTAGTGACTGTAATAAAGACAACAACCATATTTCAGTGCAGCTACCCAACCAACCAACACAGATGAATTTAAAAAGTTTTGTCTGGATACATGAGGAATTAACATTTCTCCAATCAATGATTTGGAATTTGGTCTTTCAAGCTTTACACTTAATCTTACTTTGAATTTAAAATATATGTATTTATAGGGCAAATTCATCTTACGAATTGGGTCTGGTGTGACTACTGTTATTGTATTGAGCTATCAGTAAGAAAACAATAAAAGATCTAGCTGGAGTTTTTTCACTTGCTATGCAACATTTTAAGATATTTGCAAATCCTTTATTGAGGATAAAATACTTGAAAATATTCCACATTAGGTTATATGACTAATTTTAGTGATTAGGAATATATTATGGTATTATCAATTAATCCAAATTAATTTCACTTATTATTCTAACTGATAACAAATTTGATAAAATTCTCCAACTTGATAAAAATCTCCAACTTACAATGGTTTGACTTAGGCTGATTTGCCTTATACTATATTTTTTAATTTTATAATTGTGCAAAAGCAATACACAATCAACAGAAACTATACTTGGAAGTTTTAGCTTTGATCTTTTTCCTGGGCTAGTGATATTCTGCGATTACTCTCAGTCACCCACATAGTCATGAGGAAAATTCAGGGATTTTTTTCCAGGATATTTTTAGTGACTTTGCTTTCTAGTTTTGTAATCTGAGTTACACTAACAAATTTATGATCAGTTTCTGACTCCTAAGTAGAAATAATCAGCTGACATTATAGACTGAGGGAACACTGATATTACTAGTCTTTTTTATTTCAAACTGCAATCCTTCATTCAGTCTTAGAGGTTAAGGTCTCCTTGTGGGTGTTTTGGCTTTTCCCCATCCTTTAATCAAAGCAGTATAATTTTTATGTCTTACATTTTGCAATGCTATGTAAGACTTGATTGAATGCTTAATATATATTTACTCAGTCCAAGAATGAAATAGAGCATCAAATTTTTGAGGAGCATTAACTTGTTCTAATTCTACTCCTCTTATAAATTTTTTTAGAGCCTCAGTTTTCTTCACTGATAAAATGGGAATAATAAATACTTGTTTTATCTGTTGGAGAAATATGTAATGTAGTGGCACAAAGTGTTTGGACAATGGTTAGCTTGCAGCAACCTCAATCTATTGACAAAATAATTAACATACTTGGGAAGGGTAAAGAAATTAACAGAGATTGTAGTTTTTATTCATAAAATACAAAAATTATTTAATAAGCACTTGATTATTTTCTTCAAGTAACAGATTATGACATTTACATTTAAGTTCTAGACTTGGGGAAATGTGAAAGAATTATCTGCACAGTTACTGCCTTCTGTAAATCAAAGATCTAGTTTATGTGTTTAAGTAATATGTTCTCAGGGTAATCCACTGCAGGGGAAAAGGCAGTGGAAACTGCAGTTGATATCTCCATGGATAAATGTATGTTAAACAAAAATGAGTCAGTTGATATACCTACAAGGTTGGATATAAAAATATTAGTAGGAATAATGGAAAATATCAAGTATTGGAAAGGACATGGAAAAATTAGAGCACTCATACCTTTCGGGTCAGAATGCTACCTAAGAGTGAGGTGGTTCCTTAAAAAGTTAAATGTAGATTTGACATATGACCCAGCAGTTCCACTCCCAATTATATACCCAGAAAAACAGAAAATGAGAACTTAAACAGATGCTTGTACACCAGTGTTCATTGTAGCAGTATTCACAATAGCCAAAAGCTGGAAGTAACCCAAATCGCTGTCAATAGATGAATGGATAAACACTATGCTGTATATTCATACAACACAATATTATTCAGTTATGAAAAGAAACGATACAGGCTACAATGCAGATGAACCTTGAAAACTTCATTATAGGTGAAATACACCAGACACCAAAGGACAAACACTGTATGATTGCACTTAATGTGAAATGTGTATACAGACAGATTTATAGAAAGATGAAGTAGACTAGAAATTACTATAGGCTGGGAGAAAGGGGGTAGGGAGGTGGTTTACTGGTTATAGAAGTCTCTGGGGTAATGAAAATGTTTTGGAAATTCATAGTGATAATGGTTGCACAGCATGGTGAATATAATTAATGTCACTGAATCATACACTTGAAATAGCAAATCTGATGACATATGTATAACCAAAATTTTTAAAAGTAAATCATGTCATATACCAAGACCATTTATTTGTTTAGAAGGTGAATTGTATGATTTCACCTTAAGTGGGTCAATTGTACATATGCAATTTATATTTCAATAAAGCTGTTTCAAAAAAAAGAAAAAGAAAAACGAGTCAGCCGAAATTTGTGAGGTTCTCTTTTGTGTGGAAGAAGGGAGTCATTGCTTCCTCATTACTGTGCTAGGTGGTAGGATAGACCATCCTGGCAAAAGTAATAGTGTGAAATGGAATGTTACTACAATTAACCTTTGCACAACGAGTGTCTTATATGTTAACAAGGTCAATGTGTGCATGCTGACATGCTCTTACGCTTCAGAAGGCTTAAATGGTTTCTCTAACTTCATGGATTGTCCAGTTAGGTGGAGGAGGGTATAGGTAACCCCAAACCTTCAGGGTTCCTGCTGATACAGAGTCATTATACAGCTTTGTTCACACACTTGTTTGTACCCTTGAATTTCAAGCAAAATATTTGTACTATTTATTTGCTGGCTTGGTAGTAAAACAAAGTTATACAGTTCTGAACCATACACATCCCTCTCTGAGCTGGCTTCTGACTCTGCAGTCTGGTTAATATCACTGTTGTTCTGCATATGAACTTTTATACCATGTGAAGCTGTTACTTTCCACTTTGAAAACAATTGAAATAATCAACAGCAAATGCTAGAACAATGAAGACCAAGTGTAGCTCAAAAGTGAGCTGGAGATAAAGGAAAGGTAGCCAAAGTAGGTAGAATTTAAATTTAAATTTGAAATATCAGTTAGTCCAAAAAGAATCTGGATACATATCATTTCTGAGAAAATAGCTGAAGACAGAAGCCTTATTTAAGAAATGACTTGGCACATCCTGATGAAGGAAGTCAAACTTTTGTGATTAGAACTTGATGGCAATAAGGAAGTTCTTGTGCACATAGTAAGAGTTTGGTTTTATTTTAAGTGATAAGTTGATGATTCTGAAAAATTTTAAGCATGTTAAGCAGCATGATTAGATTGTTTTTCTTTCTTTTTCTTTTTTCTTTTTTTTTTTTTTTTTAGGGGTATCCATGTAAGTGCTAAGTAAAAAAAAAAAAAAAAAAAAAAAGAAGGACCAGAGGGGCCAAGAGAAGGTAGAGATAAGACTAACACTATGATTTTTAAGGAACAGTTGGTGATGTTTTAGACAATTATAGCAACAATGTACAGACAAATGATTGAAGATATACTTAGGAAGCATAACTAGAAAGATTTTGAGACTGAATAGGTTTGGGAGAGCAAATGTGGGGAGTGTCAAGAGTAACAGACTTCTAGACTTCTAGGTTTGGGGCTCAAACATTTGGGTGGATGTTTTGACTCCATTCGTCATGACAGAAAATTTGGTGTGGAGAATAGAGAGATGTTGAGTTTATCTATAAGACGTGTTTGACTTTGAGATGCCTGGAAACACCCCTAAGGGGAGATACAAAGTTAGAAGAGAGGTCTGAGATAGTGATAGTATTTTTGAATCTTGACATTTAGATGTTATTAAAACCAAGAGAATAAATGAAAATTGCCCAAGGGGAGTTGAAAGTGTGAGGAAGAATACTCAGACCAAGCAGCTCCAACATTCAAAGGTGAAGCAGCAGAGGAACAACCCTCAAAGAAACCCACTCAAAGAAGTACTCAAAGAAGCAGGATGAGAAACAGGGGTCCCGATATGTGGAAGCAGAGAGATGAAAGCATTGAACAAAGGAGGGTGTGGCCATGGTCAAGCTGTATAGGAAATGAAGAGTTTCCCTGGGTTTAATAATGTGGAGGTTAATTTTGGAAACAGCAGTTTTGGTGGCCCTGAAGGTGAAGTCATACAGTATTTCACTCAGAAGTGAGTGCACGGTGGCTAAGTCTTAGACTTCCCTTTGAGAAAACTTAACTAAAATAGAGAAAGTTACTACCATGGCAGAGTCCATGTTCTGGCATCAGCTACTTATTGGACCTTTGCAAATCACTTATATATCTCTGATTCTGTGCCCTAGTCTATATGATGGTAATGATACAAACAATAATGCCTGTCTCAAAGGGGTCAAAGAAGAACTAATGAATACAAAGTGTTTGTAACAGTGTTTTATTAATTAGTAAGCTCTTAATGACTCGGAGCTGTGATTATCATTGAGCTGGATATTATAATATCTTTGATATTATAGGGATCTTCTTAGCCACAAAACTGAACTTCATATTCTTAAAAAAAACCTAGCTAGGAACACCAAAGTCAGCAAAATCAGAGGATATAAACAGGAAAAATTAAGGTTAGCTTATCCTAAATAATAATTTTTATTATTTACTACCAATCCTTAGTTAAGAAGTCTTTCCAATTCTTATCTTATACTCAAACATGCAGTTATTATTTACATTTCCTACTTATCCCACAATGTTTTATTTCAGGGATAAGATGTAATTACTTAAAATGTAGTTTGTTACAACCAATGGCTTAAAATTATTATGAAACCATGTTTTAAAATTATTGCTTTCAATCAGAAAAGCAATTTATCTGAGGAACTAATATTCTAGGTAATGTGTAGACTTTGTATCTGTCTTTCTACTTCTATATGTTGCATATTGTCTGTGTGATTTTACAAAAAGAAACTTATTTACATGGTATACTAAATCACTAGATTAAGAAATAGTTTAAATATTTTGATAGTTACTTAATATATTTCCTTTTTATGTATATTCAATATGCCTTTCAAAAATATCAGTTGAGCTTTTAATTTTGCTCAGTTTCCTTGACTTTTTATGTTGAAATGTATCTATTTTGAACACACACATTTCTCACATTACAATTTAAAATGTTCAGTTCATCACTATGGACCCACCTAGTGTTGACTTTTCAAATTCATTCTCTTACAGTGTGTGTATGCTTCTGCTATACATCATATAAATCGTATAATAAATGAAATGCTTAAATAATCTTAACATTTAAAAGCTCATTTCAGATGCTTAATGTTTTTGTTTCTTTTCTCATGGTATGCATTGTATGCAGCATAAACAATCTGAAAATAATTGACTATGGGTTAAACATACAGCTGCTAGAAAGCATCTTATTGCTCTTTTCAGCATGATTCACTCAAGAGGAAAATATAATCACTGATATGAAAAGTAGTAGTACTGAAAGAGGTCATTTTACAAAGGAATTGGTGTGGTTTATTTTATACACTAAAGTTACTTTTCTAAGTTTACAAACAATTCTTTATTGGGCGCAATATTCCTAACACTTATATTGCATTTTATACCTCAGGAAGCATTTTTTTGTTTATGCTATAATATTAAATCTGTGCATTATCTTTGGAAAGTTTATGATAAAGTATTGTTATCACCCCAAATTTAGAAAGGGTTCTGAGGATCAGAGACGTTATAGGTCAGAACTAGAATCTGAACCTGGGTTCCTTGACTTGACATAAGAAACGTTTGTGTCTATTCACTATATTATATTACTTCTGAGATTTCTACATATAACTTGATACATATCTATTATAGGTAACTATGTACAGATGGTCTCCAAGTTATGATGGTTCAACTTATGATTTTTTCAACTTCATGATGGTGTAAAAAGCAATATGCCCACTCACAGAAACTGTACTTTGAATTTTGATCTTTTCCCAGTGTAGTGTTATGCCATACCTGTCTTGTAGGATGTTGAGCAGCAAACCACAGCTCCCAGTCAACTATGTGATGATAGGGTTAAAAAACTGATACTCTGCAGTGAACTGTGGTGCTGAATAGTATTAGGCTAGCTGTATTAAATGTATTTTGATCTATGATATTTTCAGTTTTAGGTGGGTTTATCAGGACATAATCCCATTGTATATTGAAGAACAACTTTACCCAGTAGGCACATTATAAACATTTAAATATATAATATAAAATTTGGCCTGGCTATTATTGTACATAAAGTGTTAATGCCCAGAAATTAGCCCATTTGCTAATTAAATTAATAAAATTTAACTATACCGGGTAGTTCAATATATTTTTCTTCATTGCATTTCTTTAATCTCACTTCTGACCAGATGAAATGTTTTATTTAAATCAACTTAATTTTTATGTATTAATTTTATCCCAATATAAAACATATTAATTAGAGTTTATAGAGAAAATCATAATCTCCTGGCACAAAATTTCCTGCCTTTCTTTTTCTGCCTAAAAGGAAACAAACTTGTTTCTTAACTCTTTCAAGGAAAGGAAAAAAAAAAAACAATAAAAACCATTTGTGAAAATAAACCTCTTGATGAGTTCACTAGCTTTTTTGGTTACTGGGTTTCATTCAAGAAATGTAGTGGTGATGGTGGTGGTATGGATTAGTTGTTTTTTTTTTTTTTTAAGTATTAAACATCTATCTCATCTTTGCTCACATGTCTACCCCTCAACTTTGCAGGACTGAATATGTCTCTGGGAAGGTTTTTTATGCTTCTTTGAAATCTTGAATAAATAATGACATAAAGTGCATCAAGTGACAGGTCACACAGATATTTCTACAGCCAACTAGCACTGTGATCTGGACTCAAGGTGCTCAAAAGCAATTCTAAGAATTCAAAGATCTACCTCCTAGGTCTGAGTGTCTGCAGAGTACTTGTGTTTGTTATGCTCAAAGAGCACCACATCTACACACAAGAAAGTTGTCCCGTGCTAGGTACTTTCCCTCTGTTTTCTGTGCCTGATGCCCCCATCATCATCTAACTTCAAAGACTGATATGGTGGAGGCAGAATATGATAGTAGCCTAACATGCTTTGTGCTCATCAAGCAAAGTCAAAGGACTAGCTGATGGACAGGTAAGCATTTACCTTAAACATGACGGTGCAAGTCTGCACATGCTCAGACACAAGATCATGCTTAGTGTTCAGGCCACCGAAGATGACCCAAGCCCCCCAATTTTGGTGCTGAGTATGGGCAATTTCACAGGCTCCACAAGGCCAGTTGACAGGCAGTGATGATCCATCAGGATGATCCATCTGCTCTGCAATAGCTGGCACAGAACGCAGGGCTCATCATGGTTGTGAATGTTAACATACACAGTGGTGCACGCCCAACACAACCCTTCCTACCTTGCTCCACAGGGCTGCTGGAAGTCCTGGAAGCATCACTCTAGCTCTGACCCTGGCCTGTGTGGAGGTCTGTGCCCTTAGTGGCTGCTTCTTCATGTTTAGATTTTTGCCAAAGCCAGATCAACCTGTTGAGTTTCTGTTATGGGTAGCTATCAAGAATCCTTAATTTTAAAGATACACAGATCAGGTATTTGTATATGTATACTAATTTGAACACAAATACATTTTTATTTAAAATAGTCAAAGCCATTTTTGCTCTATTTGATGTATTTTAAGTGCTTGCAAAACACAGAGGCAAGTGATTGTACTGAATTACCTGGTCTATTACTTTCATAAATAGCAGTAATAAAGCACATAGCAAACACTTAGGAAGCATGCATTGTTGTTCTGGAGTTTATACTTCAAAACATCGACAGTCTTCTCTAGGAGTATATTATGTAAGTTCTCTCTTCAAGGTTGGCCTTGAGGGAGATGTGAACATGTTGTTTAATGTGGACATTCTATTTTGGTACCCCTATGCTAACAGGACAACTATGTGTCTTTCAAGGAACCATAAAATAGTGATCTAAATATTTATTTTTTTCTGCCTGGGAAATGGATCCAAAGTGAATAAAGGAGATATGTTAAATGTCTCTTCTGAGTAATACATGTGAATTATGGGAAATATGAAATATGCTGACATTTATAGGCATTTAATATATTGAGAGTGAAAAAATAATAACAGGGAAAAAGGCAAACGTAATAATTAAGGCATTTTATGGTATGTATTATATTTATGAGTATCTGTTGTTTAATTTTTTTTAACTTTATTTTATTCTTTTTTTTTTTTTTTTTTTTATGTGGGACTGAGGGTCAAACCAAGTGCCTCAGATGTACTAGGAAAGCACTCTAGTACTGAGCCACATCCCCAGCCCCATGAGTATCTATTTTAAATTCGTTCAAATAATACTATTTATCTCTCATAGCATATCTTGATTCATTTCTGTAGCCATTTAGAATTATTTCACTGTGATGTTTTTTAAACTATGCTTTGGAGAAAGAGATTTGGTAGAATACTCACTTATCTCAACTCTGCTCCAAACCCTCCATACATACACCAACACACCCCTATTCTTTAATATTTCTGTTCTAAAGTTTTTTTTGTGTGTCTGTATTTGAGGAAGTATTCTGAGACTGAAAAGCTCAAAGACAACTGCTTAAATTTTTATTAACCAGTTTTAAGTAGTTCACGAGCAGCCCGGTGTTATTTTCAGAGTGCTTATTTAAAATAGTTTTCACCTTGAATGCAAAAACTATCCACTGAGTAAAATTTAAAATCTTTCAACTTTTTGTACTTCATTCATTCATGCATGCATACATAAGAGATTCAGGATAAGGCAGTTGTAATCCTGTCAAACGTATCTCTGAACTCTCTCTGAATTCAGATTATTAAATTATCTAGTCTAGTTCCCTCTAATACTGAAATTTGCTCTTTTGAGGATACATCACATCTGTTATTTTTTTAAACTTAAGTTATGGAGCCAGAAAAGCATATATGTGACAGAAAAATGTAATTATATGTGTTTGATAGGAATTCTAGAGAACTAGAAATAAGATAAATGTATTGCTTTGAAATGATAGCGCATGACTGCTATCTCATTTGAAGTTTTCATGACTCGTTTTGTGCTCAGGAAATGTGTGAGTAAAATATCTTTCTGTTTGTTTAATTGTGTTAAGAATTTATTTAAATATGTTTTAGAAGTTTTCTTTTTTGTACATAAATACATCCATTAGACTGCCTCTTATACAATACTAGTTTCCTTGTAAAAGATTGTGCATGCTTTCCTTAAACCATAAAAGGTTGGGCATCTTTTACATATGTTATTGTTCCCTTGCCTTGCTTCTAGAATATCAGAATGATAAGGGAAAATCATTAGATTATCTCCATTTAACTTAGCAGTTTAATTGGACAGAATCATCATGATATTTTCTTTTAGTGAATTGTGGGTTTCTTTTTGAGCATCAAAATGCTCAGGTTGCCTATGAGGTTCAGCCCTTGGCATAATGTCACTAATGACTTCTACAGGACATTTAAATAAAGCAACAGGAAAATATATCAACAAAAAGATATAAATGGAATATTTTTAGATCAAAACTAAGATTCAAATCATCCCTATTAGAAGAAAAGGACAACAATGGGCAATTGCATACTTGATCAGTTTAAATGCAATCAAAATGGCAGTGACTGCCTATTTGCCAAAATAGCATCTGGCCACATGGAAAAATGGGATAGCAGTCGTATTTGACAAGGATTATTGCCATTATGAAATTAATAAAGAGGTCCATTATGTTATGAAAGCAAAAGCTAGTCCATTTTTTTTTCTCAAAAATGTTAGTTTTTTTTTTTTAATTTTAGCATTTTTTTCTCTCACTAATAAATATTTTCCTGGAATATGCCTTCTGTTGATACTTTTCTTTTTCTGAATCAGTTCCTAATATGGAAACCCCTGTCCTTTCTAAAGTGTTTCTTATGAAAAGCAATCAAATATTGCAAGTATATATGTGTATGTGTTCACAGAGGTGGTCAGAGAGAGCTGGAGCATTCATGGCTCCATTTTGCCTGAGATGAACTGTTCTCCTGGTCTTTTAAGAGTTCTCTCTCACCAGTGACTATTTGCCAAAATCAATAGTTCTTTTAAATAGACCTCTTTATTTGTTAACTCTTGGTGTTTATACTTTCTTGAAACTTTATCCTTTCTGGTGTAGTGTTTTATTCACTGTATCACATAGCCTTTTATACTTACAAAATCAGAATCTACTTTTCCTTTCTTTTATACACTTCAGTGTAACATTTCAGTCACTAAGTTGGAAACCTCTAAGAGGTGTTCTGCCATTATGGCAGATTCAATGCAACTCATCACTCTGCCCACCCAAATGTCCTAACTTTCAAATTTCTGTCAATAACAATCCTTTCATCTCTGCAGTTTGTCACTCCACGTCACATTATTTCTTACATTTTAATCCTCATCTAGGGTGGGCTTCATTGAGGAAGTAATATTTAACTTAGATGGAAAGTTGAAGGTGGGAACAGATTATATAATAACCTAATAATAATGGAGCTTACACACCCAATATCCTCTGAGTTTTCTTCTGGTAGAGAGTGTCTTGGTAAGTCAATGCCGCTTATTGGTCTTGAAAATACATTGATGAAAGACAAGCATCTGTCTTTACAGAGCATGGAGTCAAGTGATGTGAATTTATTCTACTGGGTATTATGGAATAAGAATGACAGGAATCCAGTAGGAACTAATACATTACAAATCTTTGAGAATGAGTAGAAATTAGCCTGATCAGTTGGAGGAAGACGGCATGGAAGATATCCCAGAAGTAGTGTATAGTTCAGACATAATCATGGATGGAAGCGACTCCAAGCCTTGTGCCACAGCTCCACCAGTACAATGTACAAGAAGTTCTTGATGTGTAGGGAAAGATAAAGCTGTGTAAGGAAACCGGGCCCAAACATGAAGAGTTATACAGACTGCAGTGAGGAGTTTGTTTACAAATATCAATTATCTCTCAAATTTGAATTATGTCCTAAAATTCATATTTACCTAAGTATATATTTTACTGGGTCTATAAATTTCAGTAAATATTTATTCCATAAACATTGTATTTTATGCAAATATATTTAAATTGAGGTATATCATTGTGAATGAAAGTTTTGAACTTTCTAGCAGTTAAATTAATTTTTAATGATAAAAAATACATAATTATTCACAGGCCTTGGAAAGCACATCTGTCTAGTTTTGCTGTCTGAATTTGAGAAATACTGTATAAAGTTGATAGATAACCACAAAGGCCTGTTTAGTTTAATTATGTCTCTATTGAATTATTTGATTAATTTATATTTAACTTTTAAAAAGAAACTTATAAATGTACAGCTGTATAGTATTCCATGGTGTTGTTTTATCTTAATTATTGGACCTTTGGTTTGTTACCAATCCTTTGATATTACAGGCTGTTGTATAGTGATTCACTTTGAATATATAAAATTCTGCACATGTGAAAGCATATTTCTGACATAAATTACCAGAAATGAAATTGCATTTGTAATTTTGTTGGCTATTTCCAAATTGCTGTCCATAAGGCTTGTATCAATATACATTTCTTTTAGTAATATATGAGAGTTCCTCTTCCATAAGTCACAAACAGACTGTACGTGTTTGTAAGCTTTTTCTGTGTTAACAAACAACCCTGCTCTCTCTGTGGATTATAATTTTTTTTTTCTTGCATATGTTACATGAGGGTTCTGGGTTGGCTGTGGGTCAGTTGCTTGTTGGCTTGATTGGAGTGGGCTGGGTTCCATTTGGCTCCAAGTTCTTTCTCATTCTGGGACCCAAGCTGATGAACTAGCCTCTACCTGGGGAATGCCATTTTCATGGTGGAAGGCAAAAACAAGAAAAAGTGACTAGTCAAATCAAACATGCATTTAGAAAGTTCCATATTGCATTGACCAAAACAAATAACATATCTAAGACAAAGTCAATAGGATAGGAGGCAAACTTCATCTGCAGGGAAGTATTTAAGGGACAGAACTAATGAATGATATTGTCTAATACAATGTTCATCAAAGGTTTGATTTTTTTCCAATCTGATAGGTTAATATATGATAATCACCTTATAGTAGAACATTGCATTTTTATTATAATGAAAGATGCTGAGGTTCTTTGTTTACCTAGCCTTTCCTTTGCTTTGGACAATTTGTATTATTTGCCTATTTTACTATTGGGTTGGTGGTCTTTTTCTCATTGATTTCAAAGAGCTCTTTACTTATTATGAAAAATACCTCTTTCCTTGGATATTGTAGTTGCTGTGTTTCATTTTTATGGTGGTTTTGTTTTTGTTCAGAAGTTCTTGGTGCTTATACTTTTGGGTTTGTCTTTTATTTTATGGCTTCTAAATCTTAATCCATTGTTAATAAGGTTTTCTCCAAAATTATATTTCTTTGCTCATGCTCCTTTCTGAAAATATATGACTTTCTTTTCTGTGCTTGTATCTTTGTTCCATTTGGAATTTATATTCCTATTCCTATTGGTCTTGAGGTACTCCAACAGCATTAGTTGAATGCCACCTATATCATTCACCTCCTTTTCTATTCCATTGATTTTTCAATTTATTTGATGCTACATTGTTTTAATCAATTAGACTCTTTATTATGTTTTAATTTCTATGAGACTGACCATTCCTCTTTTTTCAGAGTTTTCTGATTATCCTTATTCATTTTTTTCTTAAAAAGATGTTTGAATCAGTTTTTCTAGTACTTTAAATCTATGCTGATATTTTGAACTTATCATATGTGTATATATTCTTAGGGATAATTCACATTTTCTGTTATCTGATGTGATGCTTTCTTTCCAGGAACTTGATATGTCTTTCTGTATTTTAAAGATTTCTTCAGATAGATTTTGTATATGAGTGAATTTATTCTTTTTGTCACTAATGCTAATTGGCTCTTTTCCCCCTATTGTGTCTTAAGAACTTTGACTTATATATGAAGCTATTGATTTTTACATATTACTTTTGTTTCCTACTATAATTCTGAATTCTCATTGTGCTTCTGGGGATTTTCAATTGATTCTCTAATACAAGTTATATTAAGTACATAAAAGCTAATTCTGAATTCTTAAAGTTCAGATATTGGTCATCTTATTTTGAAATAATTTTTTTAAAACTTTAACTCCCAACAGAATTTTGCTTCACAATGTAACACTTTTATAATTTTCTCTTGTACTGTAGACAGATTTTGAAAGTAGCTTTCTTGTTTTTTAAATTTTTTTAAATTTATTTTTAAAATTTTTACAGACTTCATTTTGATTCATTGTACACAAATAGGGTACAACTTTTCTATGGTTGTGCATGATGTACGTTCATACCATTCTTGTAAACATACATGTACATAGGGTAATGATGTCTGTCTCAGTCCACCATTTTATGTAGTGGAATAGTCACTAAGTTTGTAAAATCAAAAGACATGGGTTCAAATTGCCATTCTGCCTCACATTAGCTATGGAATCAGAAGGTTTTTCTTCCCTATACTTTAATTTGTTGAGAAAAACTAGACAAATTAATCTCTGTGAAAATTGTTAATTTTTAGTTTATTTAGTTAATGATGACTTTGTTGTTTATGAAATAGGTAAAAAGGTCTACATCCTGAGCTAGGTCACAATTCTAGGCTAAAATTTATTTTTCCACCTCACATTTTACTACAGTGCTCTGCCTAGAAAAGATGCTTAGTGAAACTTTAGGTGTATCAACAATTTTTCGTTCCTTTATTTTTTTCCTCACAGTATGCATAAAAAATTTCAGAGTATACATACATTATAAGAACAATGTTTGTGAAGTTTTTGCTCATTTACATCAAGAGTAATGCCCAGCTTTAAAGACTGTATAAATAGGAAGTTGGTTTCTCAATCCAGGAAGAGCATTCATGATGTATAATATATGATTTTGTTTTCGTAAGATACTTAGAATGTCAGCATATCTTACAAATGCTTAGAGTATTTAGTCTATGACTAGGCCTTATAATAGTTTTAGAAATATTTCTGATTTCAGATCCATGATTTCTTTAGAATCAATTAACATTTAGTTGTTTTTTTATGAGAAATATGACATTTGACACCTACATAGTTTCTCCATTTCAGGGCAATTTACTAATATTAATTTATCTTCTTTCCCTATTTTTGAAAGTATGCAGTTTAAAAATTAAAATTTTTAATATACGTACAGTTGGTTTTGAAAACAGTTATAATGGCTCTATAAATGCCTGTTGAGAAATTACCACCTGTAATGTCTCTTATCTTTCTTTTTATCATCTTGTGCATAGTCTGAATTATTTTCCAAGTTCTGCACTAATTCATTTTTGTTAACAGTAACATGGAAAATTTAAAAAATAGCTGTGTATTTGGGAGTAGTTTTTCAGTGCCTACAAAATTCTTTTAAAACTAAGTTTTCTTGAACACAGTTTGCCTTTGAGAATTTCTCACATCACAACCTGTTAGTTTGTCTGTTAATTTTTCATTTGATGCTTTGAATTTTTGGATAAAGGTACAGTTCTTTGTATTTATTTTCCCCCATATGACCATAGCTGTTCTATTAGACATGTAAGGTATTCAATTTAGTAAGAAACTGCATTTAATTATCTTCCCAACAGATGAGATAATGTAATAAATGTAATTGTACTTATCATAGAAAATGAAATCAGTGACTTGAAAATTTGAGCACAAAATCTTCTGGAATCACAAACTCACTGAAAAGTCATAAAATTAGTATTTTGAAAACAGCATCAAGTTTTGTAACCAGTTAAGTTTTCCTGCTCATTTTAACTGAATTACACTAAGTTATCTTTAATTAGTTAAAATTTCTTTGCCTTACTCTCATATCGATATGTAATTTTAGAGTTCTGCTATATGTTAGAGGGACGAAATCAATGATCAGCTGCTCTGAACAGTCTTAAAAGTTTTAAGACAAAATGAATACATTGGATGAAACTGAGAAGGATAAGAAATTTTATTTTGGAAATTAAAAATTGATTTACAAAAAGGAAATTACAGGAGAAGTTTAGAATTGAGAGAGACCTTAGAAATCACATCCCTAAATTGTTAGAACTGGGCAAGATCAGGTCATTAGCAAGGAAAGAACAGGGGTCTCTTCAATCACAAGCCTCTGAATTCTGCACAGCCATACATTTCCCGAGTGCTGTTTCACATCTACGTAGTCCCAACATTGTCAATGTTGGGTAGCATTCTCATGACTGAGTGACCTTTATCTGTCATTCATTAAAGGAGAATAGAGAACAGATAGGTGCAGTCAACTTAAAAATTGAACATAATTATTCAAATGCTTTCCTGTTTTAATCAGTTTTAGCTCCCATTTTTGGTCAGATTAGTTAACATAAAGAAATGTTTATGCATGTTTACGGTGGGAAAATGTTTCTAAACAATGTGTACTAAGGTATTTCACAGACATTATCTAACAAGAACTAAAACCAATTTCTACAGATGAAAAAGTGCCACAGCTCACTTTGTGGCGACTTCTAGGTAAAATGTCAGTGAAATGTGCTCCCTGAGTTTTTTCCAGGTTGAAAATTACTATGTAGGAAGTTTGATGGTCATCAGCACTTTTTAAATGTATGGTCCCTGGTGGTACATGCCTGTAATCCCAATGGCTCTGGAGGTGAAGGCATGAGGATCACAAGATGAAAGCCTGCTTCAGCAACTCAGTAAGGCCCTAGGCCCTACACAACTTAATAAGATCCTGTCTCAATATTGGGGAAAAATACTTTTAAAAGGGCTAGGGATATGGCCCAGTGTTAGAGTGCCCCTGGGTTCAATCCGTAGTACCAAAATATAAATAAATAAATAAATAAATAAATAAATAAATAAATAAATAATCATGATTTATATGAATTCTTCCCTCTTAGAAGACTTCTGATTGGTTCATGGTCTTTTCATCCTCATCAACTAACAACCATTACCCATCAACCTGTCATAAGGAGAAATGATTGTGTATTGAGGAAAAATCTAAAGCAAGCATAAATTCAGTTGTTCTTATTTTCCTAATTGACAACTTGTGCCTGAAATATGTGATTTTGTAAGATAGAAATTCCATTGCAGAGTAGTTATATGGGAACCAGAAAATCAGCCTCTGTTTTTTTTTCCTGGAATTCCAGAAATTATAAACCTGTTAGGAAGGACAGACGTTAGAAATTATTCTTACTAGGAAGACCAGAGTCCAAGAAGGGTAATACTAATTCTGGTGTTTATTATCACCATAAATAAGATGAAAATACTATTTTTAGCTGTCATATAAACTACAATCTTTTATATTAAGACATTTGTGAGAATGATAAAGTCATTGCTCAACCCAACTTTGTTTAAAGTTTGCTTAAAGACATTTGGTTAGCATTAAAACATACTAATTAGCACTTTCATATATTATGTTGTATTTCTGAGATGTTAATACATGTTACCTTTTAATAACTTCAGAGGGAGATGGCATAACTTTGGTATTCTCCATCTCTGTACTTATTAGTTTCAGGATCTTCCCGTTTGTGACTGGGATAATACAGCTACAAATCGCAAATAATTACTTTGACTGTCAAATGAAATACTGTAATTTAAGTGTTTCCTATAGATGAAAAAAGTGCCCAAAGACTACCATTTTTATATTAATTTAAAGTTACTCTGAAGAAGGAGGTAATAAGATCAAACAGGGGAAGCAATTGCTGGAAATGACACCGGCTCTTTGAGAGAAGGATAAGACTGGAGTTTCCAAGGTAAAAAAGTGTTCTTGAAGAATGCTTTCTTCAGATATGGAATCTGAGGGCAGTTCATCCTCATGTTCTAAAAAACCAACTAACTACAGAAATAGCATGAAAGTAGAAAAACTTTGAATGTGTAGGCTATTTTATGTCAATTCCCTGGCATGTGTGTGTTATGGAGGATTGAATTTTAGGTCATTAAAAAAGAAGTAGACTATTGAATTTCTTATGTGTTTTTCTAAAGCAGTCCAATATTATAAGACTTGTCTACTCCAACTCAAAAGTTTCTAGCTACATATGATACGTTAGTGGGTAAATGATGAGCTTCTTGGGTATGTGGTGAACAGTTCACAGATGACAGATGTTCTTTGGCTAGAAGTTCCTTTTTCCTTTTCTTTTTTCTTTCTCGTGTTTCTCTCTCTCCCTCCCCCACCCTCTTTATCCGCCCCCCTTTTTTGGGTGAACTTTAAAACCAAAGTAAACCATCCAGGAAAAAGACACATTTTTAATGCCTCTTATGTCAGTTTGTCAATATAACTGTAGTATTGTCTGACACTGACATGCCTTAGATTCATTATGATTATAGTACTAAAAGTTCTATTTCTCAAAAGTAGCCTTCTAATTTTCATGACGTATGAAAACTAGCTGGATAGTAGGAATACACATCAAATATTAAAGTGTAATCTGTGCCCATGACTATAATTGGATTAATTTCAATTATTAAAGTAGTAGATATTTAACAATTCTGTCCTAAACCAAGGGAATAAAATGTGTGCTTTTAAAATGAGGGAAGACATTGTAGAAATGGTTGCCTGAATAGATACTTGAAAAGGGGTTAAATTTAGAAATCACTTGCTTATGATCTTAAAGTTTCCTGTGTTCTCTCTGAGAATTCCCCAGCAGTGTTCTCTAACATATCTTACATTTTCTTTGCGTATTTGACTCTTGTTTTTACATTTGCAATGGAAACAACGTGAGTTCTAAAAGCACGCTTTTCCAGGTTCATTCCATTTTCCATAATACTGTTGTAGCAGTGGCAAAAAGACTCATTAAGTCTAAAACTGTCATGGAGTTTCTATTGTACTCTGTGCTTTGTCACCTCAGAAGATGTGTTTGTTCTCATATATCTCTGTTTATAGATCACACGTATATTTCATACCATCCTAAGTGTTGTTCAGGTAAATTCTCATCTCTGCTTTGGTTCATTTTTGGTTTTAACTTCACTTAAAATATTTACATTGGAAGTTTGGGATACTAAACAATTAACTTGAGATTTTATTTAATGGTTAATAATGGCACACATTACAAAATTTTCTTGGATGATTCTGTTAGATTCATAGCCCTTAGCAAATTGGTAAGCATTTAATTGATGTTGAATGGTAAAAAATGTCTCCATTCATATAAATTATGAAACCTTCACTAATCCTACTTAGGATAGTATAGCATAGGTCACCCTGGGACGTTAGTGCTGACGTAAAGAATAAGAGATATGTAATCAGTTGAATATCTTAAGCTTTTCAGATAGTTGATAAAGAATTAAAGATTTATTTAACACGCATTTTGTTACCATCATGAACTATTTAAACATTTTAATATTTAATGTAAAATCATCAAAAGATGATTTATAAGTAACACTGATTTAATATTAAATGTTGGATTGATTAGATCATAAAATAGACAGAGTCAGTATTAACCAAAACATTTAGAACTGTCTTTCCTTTTGCTGACACTCGAATCTGACAGAAATGCTAATTTGCTTTGTATTCTGCAAATGAAAGAGAACTTCTGCTGTCCAGAGAGGTATATTTTTAAATGTTCATCTCATTCAACAATGAAATGTGGTTATTAACTTAGTGACCACACGATTTTATAAAATTTGATTTTTAATAAGCAACCTGAAAGTCTTTATAGGTCATGTAAAAAGAGAGCACTATCTTGGGACTTTTCCAGCTCTACATTCTGCAGGATGAGTTTCTTCTGTATTATATTGTCACAAGTAAAACAGGTGATGGAAGATCTGGCTATAAGTAACAAATGAGCTACTAAACAGTTGTGTGACTTTAAATTCTTTTGCCTGTGTGTGAACACAGTGTAAGTCAGGGATGTGCACACCTACCCCATCTACACTGTGTGAGATCCATGAGCTAATCTATGTGCACCAAGTTCCTTATGAGTTCTGGGTTCCATGATTTCAAATTATCATTATTAGTATTGTCATATTACATTGGTCAAATTTTCTGTCTAGTTCTTAGTCTGTCTTAACTCTTTCCCTAGATGATTGTGCATGAAATAATTTGTTTTGAATAGCTACAGGAATGTATATAGAACATGCTGAGATCTAAAACTAACTTCAAATCATTTCACGTTTTCCTATATGCTCTTTATGTTTATTTGACATGTTTATACTTATATATACACAAATTAAGCATATATATGTCAAAGATTAGCTATTATATATTTATATATACATACATATACATATGTATATGTACAAACAGAAGGAAGGTCCTGTGATAGGCATCTCTCTTTGGTCTCAAATACTTACACCCTTTCTTACCTGCTCTGGTGACCTTCTGGATTAGAGTTTCAGAGAAACAACCAGAGGTAGTAGCTGTTGCAAGACAGCAGCTGGGACCATACGGATCTCAGCATCCTGCCTTATGGCCATTATCTTTGTTTCTATCTTTATGCTGCCACTATGTCTCCTCCTTGTGCTCTTCCTGCTCCTCTCCTCCCTGCCTCCTCCTCTTCCTGACTCCAGCTCCCATGGCTCCCTGTAACTTACCCATCCTCTTCTTTTATTTTTTCTATTGATACAAGATGAAACAAGATTCCCTAATTAGAACAAAAATTAAATATTTTTAAACTGCATGTAGATCTCTAGCTCCTGTACTCCAATTCCCATAACCAAGATTAACAATAGAAGAAAAATATTATTTTTCTATATTATCAATTAGAGTGCATTAGATTTTAGGTCCCTTCAGGGCTAAAAAAATAGATATTTAAAAGAAACACAATCATTTTCTTATTTTACTATGTAGAAATAGGTTGTTGCTGTTATAAAAATAATTTGATGCTAACTACAAGAAAAAACAGTGAGTAATATCCCTCCCGCTTCCCCAACTGCTGAAAATGAAAATCATGTCAGCATCAAGTCATTTTTGCCACATCCCTTGTTAACAGCTCTTTCAGGGTGGGTCATAATTCTGTGTTTTGTTAGTGTCTTAACTCCATAGTGACCTGCTTAAATCTCACTCCACATTGATTTTGTAGTATATATACACATAATTTTTGGCCATCTTGTGAATGATGGATCTCATTACTAAGTTATCATCAACTTTGTCCAAAAATATATATGCTTTGAAGGAATAATATATTTATTAGCATGAGAAAGTTAATAATTTATTTCTCTGTTCTGAATATGTGTATGGTGTGTCATTGTGTATGTCTAAAAAAGTAAACTTACTGTCTGCCCGTCGCCAGGAAAAAAAAAAAAAAAAGTGGGACCTAATCAAACTGCTGTGGGGTCAACCCTTGTGGTTTTAAAGGCCCTTAATGTTGTCCAGCTGCAAAATAAAAGGAATTGGGAGGGGAAGTTGGAAGGAGTGGAGGGGGTGGGGGGGATGTGTGGAAAAGAACAGGGAGTCTGGCTTTTATTTTTTTTTTTTTTAAGTGAGTTCAGTGCCAGCCTGGACATTGGCTGTGCAGACTATTGAGCTATTGTCTGCTCCATTTCCAGAATAGCCCCCAGTTAATCACTTCGGCTTTGAAGGGAATTTCCTCGTGGAATTCTCCACAGAAAATCTAATCAACTGACCTGCCCTCTCAACAATGGAAGGCTTTTTTTTCCTCTCTTTCCCTTATTGGGGCGGGCTCTGTAATGTAGCCTTTTGTGCAGAATGAACCCTCCCAGTAGGAGTGGAGAGCGTGTGTGAGTGACTGAGTGTGTGTGTGTGTGTGTGTGAAGAATGCACACTATCTCATGTTGGTGAGTGTGTGCTTACTCCCTGACCAGATGCTGCGATGCGGGGCAGCCACCGTCTCTGCATGCGTGTCTGTGTAAGTGTCTCTCTCTGTGTGTATGTGCCTCTGTCATTTCATGTCAAAGGTACATTACCTGATTACCTTCCTCGCCTGCCAGATTTTTATCTAGATAATTGGAACTGCTATGGAGGCTGTGCCTTGCCAGCCAGCTTAGGATCTGTAAAGCCACAGTTTGTCCACCTTGTTATCTGTGGCTGCCTGGGCAGAGGAAATTAAAGAGACCCACAGTCAGAGGAGCACTTCCTACCCCTGACCTCCCCAGCCGTCCCCCACAGGAGAGTTTGTCAGTACTATCTTTCCATTTGTGTTTTTTGGTTTGATTTGGATTTTTGCTCGCCCGTGTGTTTTATTTTGGCATGTGGATACCTATTCCCCTCCACACCGCACATCGTGTTTTATGGAGTTTGGAGCTGAAGAAACTTTGGTTGGGTTGCCAGGACATTCGCACCACTTTGTGGAAAGCACGAGCTAACAGTGAGACCGACAGAGTGAGTGACAAGTTGTTTACAGGTTTCCTTGAAGGGGCCTCTGCTATATTTCAATCTGTCAAAGTTGCTTTTCTTCCCTCAGAACAATGCCTGATTGTTGTGTGTGAGTAAGTGTGTGTGTGTGTGTGTGTGTGTGTGTGCGTGCGAGCGCGTGCGTGTGTGCGTGCTTGTTTCCGTGTGTGCTCGGAGAGAGCCTAGAAAGGGGTGAGAAGGAATAACAATTCTTTGTGTAAAAATGCTATTACTAAATATCTAATCTTTTGCTTAATTAGTTAACAAATGCAATTTGATCCGGTTCCGTTATTATACAGACTTCTTTTTTTTAGTCAGCCAGTGTATTTTACAAAATCAAAAAATCATACTTTGTATGTGTGTATATATATATATATGAGAGAGAGAGAGAGAGAGAGAGAGAGACTGAGACTTTTATTATTTGGAGGAGAGAGTATGGGAGACGTGTTAAATGAGTTGACTTCTCACATTCGGGGATGTCTAGAAGACAGAATTAAAAGGAAAGGACAGGCACCCTGAGGTTGTCTAGTGCCTTGCAGTCAGAGCGTGCGCTCAGCTGAGGGGGGAGCGGCCAGACCCCGCTGCTGGAAGTGCGCTACCCCTTTAAGAGACTGGTCAAGGAGTCCTAGGAGAGAGAGAGGGAGAGAGAGAGAGAGAGAGAGAGAGAGAGAGAGAGAGAGAGAGAGAGATTGAGAGAGAGGAAGAGAGAGAATCAATTGGTTTAGAAGGTTTGGACTCACTTGACAGGTTCAGTTGGAGACGATCATAGGTGGCTGCTGTGACAAAGGGAAATTGTGCTTTTCCAGCATGCTTACTGACCCTGATTTACCTCAGGAGTTTGAAAGGTGAGTACAGTTTTTTTTCCCCTAATATATTGAAGTACAACTCTCCCATTTTACAGTAGTCTCTCAATCAATTGGAAGATGCTCCCCCCAAATGTGCTTCAGCTAGGGCTCCTGCAATCTTGTTAGCAGATTTTTGTTGTGGTTGCCGGGACCCAATTGAACTGATCTGCAAAGTCTCCGAGAGATTTCTGCTCATGTTTTTAGGTTGCGTCCTATAACAGGAAATTAAATGAACATTAAGCATCTTTCTCCCCCACTCACGCTTCTCGCTTCCTCATTCAACTCTACTTTTTTCCTTCATTGATATTTTTCTCTCTTTTTCTACACATTTTACAAATGATTTTGTGCAGAGTGTTAACCGTTTTCCAGCATCCCTGTCTCCTGTAATTTCTGGGGTGACAGAAGGTTTTAGTGGTGGTTAAAACGGAGGCTATAAGTTCCTATTTGATCCTTCCGTAAAACTTTGGAAGCTGCTCAGTAAAGCACATGACCTTTTGTTGATGTAAGAGAGCAGAGATTTTTTTTCCAAAGAAAATTTAATATCCCAGTATATATTAGTAGATTACACTTGAAGTGTCAAGGGGGTGTGTAAAAAATGGGGGAATTGGGGCTGCTCCCTTTCTAAGTTTTAGTGGCCACTTTTTGTGCTAGCTGTCTTAAGTCAATTTGGTTACTACATTTTTTTCCTTTGGCTATGATGGTAATAAGTGTATTTGTAATGAAGTTGTTCCTATTTAGAGAAATATGTGCAATATCCTTCCATTTGATGGTGTTGCAAGTGAAGCAGGGCTTTGAAAGCATTTTAGCCCTCTTCATGTTCCTATAAGTACACACTGCAATTTTTAAATTTGAGTTCTTATCCCAGCATAAGTTCATTTTTTGAACTATAAATAGATTTTTGTTTGCCATTAAAAAGAATTCAAACTTTGTATTCTGTATGGTGAATTAAAAAAAAAAAAAAAGCTAAAAAAAGCCAGGATGCATGATACCCAGGCTTTTTTTCATTTTCATGAAAGCTACCTTCTGTATAAACATTTGTTGTATCTGACTATGCAATGCAAGCTAGGTGCTAGACCAGCTGGTTAAAAATATGCTAAGTCAAGCTGTTCATCCCTCAAACGACTGAATTTGATATGAAAAGACGAAAAAAGAAAGGACAAAGATTAAAACATTCTAGAAGTGAAGCAATGGAAGGGAAAGAGTATTGAGAATAAAATAACCCTTGGACATGGCCACATATTCGAGAAGCCAGTATCAGATCAGAGAAAAAAGTAAAATAGCCAACATGCATACTTTAATACAGTCTTTCTCTCATTTCCTCTTTATTTTTAATTAAAAAGTACATCTTTACTTAATAAGTCCAGTGAAAGATTGAGCTTTCTTAACAGTTTAGAATTAAATTTTTCAAAGTCTACATTAACTCTTTAGTTAGCCTTTATTTACAAATATAGCCTTATTTCCTATGTAGATATTGAAGTTGTTCACATTGGAATATACTATTGCCTCATGTAGCAATTTGTTAATTTAACACAGTTAAGTTTTCTAGTATGCACAGAGTAGCACTTAAATGATAATTTTCCTTAATTCTAATTATACTTTTTGAAAATAAAAGTCTGAGTCTGATTTGTAAGCCTGTTAACAGATTGTTCTTATAAAAAGGTAGTTACATATTAACAGGCTGTAGCTTATTTCTCCATATAAGCAAGCTTCCTGCTGTGAACTTTATTTGTATTTTTTCAATTATCTCTTTTTAAACTAAACTTTTCCCTTTGCTATTCTGATGTTCAAATCTCTTAATATTTTCCTCCTGGTGAGAATTAATTTCTTTCTCTCTCTCTCTCTGTCTCTCTCCCTCTCTCTCTCTCCCTCTCTCTCTTTTTGTCACCCAGAGGCATGCTTTTCTAACTGGCTAATTAAATAAGCAAGTGATAATCAATAGGATTATTAGTATGAATATCATATTTGGAAATCTTAGTAGCTACAGTAATTTTGAAAAATGTCATACAATGTAAAATTTCTTAATAATTTCCCCTGTGGTTGTAATTGGTAATACATATAAAAAATCTCAGTAAACCATTACTATTTGTTTACACTGACTTTGTACGGTGAGTTTATCTACAGTCACTCACAGAGCATAGTATGCAGACACAATATTGAATTTTTTTTTTCATAGGAGGTTCATATGATGCATTTATGCTATCACATAGAATCAGTTTTCTAGTCTCTTCATCTGTTTGCAACTTTCATTGAATAAGTAGGTTATTTCTACTGTCAATTTCTTTTCTATTTGCTCACCTGCCATAGGTGAGTTTTCACTCGAACTTGGTTAGGAATCTGAAAAGAAGACTTCTAAATTTCTTTATGAATAGAACTTTGTGTAGAGGACTTAAGTAAGTTGCTTGGGGCTAAGGTATTGTAGAAGTTTTACATGATTTTTTTTTTTTGCCTTATTTCATTGGTATTTTCCATTTTCTATTATTATTTCCAACCTGTGGACTATTTGAAACTTCAAGAAATATTCAAAACTTAAATATAAGAATCAAAAATCAGATTTAAATTTCTGTACATCTGTATTTTTAACCATAGAAATGAGCATGGTCAATACTCTCTTACTGACAAACAGTTGTTAAATAGTTAAAAAGTAGTAACAGTTTCATTGTCTGTTAAAAGCTATTCAAAAGGTAGAGCAAACGTAACAGTTGATTCCAAAAAGTAGAAAACTTGAAATATTGCATTTTTATTTTCAATCACCTCTGTCATAATTGATTATGATTACTGAAAACAAAATTGTCAAGTGGCAGATGAATAGGCAAAGTATGCTCTAAAGAATAATTTATAAGAAAAGTCTTTTACACCTTGTTATTTAGAGAGAAATAAATGGCAACGTGGTCTAAATGTTAGTAACAGCAGCATTGCATAGAATATCTGAATTAAAGATCCCTTAAACAACTCAATGAGTTTATACATCTAACTGAAAGAAAACAATGAAAAATTGTGACTTAAGTTTTTTCCTTTGAAAATGGCACCTATTTCTTGATATTTCTAGAAGGAAAATATTTAAAATATTTGCCTTAAATTTCAACAACAGTTTGCACTAATGAATGAAAAATAGCCATTTCTGGTAGTTTATCAGTAGTATTGTACCTGTTTTCCTATTTGATTTTAATTTTAGTTTTATGACTGAGCTACTTGTTGTACATTCTAATTGCTGTATCTTAGAGACAATTGAAAAGCAAGTAAAATGATTACTTGAGAAGACAGTCTGATAATGTCTAAAAGGGAAAAAAAAGTTGGGATTGAAGGTAGTGGTCTGAAGCAAATTAACCTTATAGTATCCTCTATTTGTTTGCTTCTCTCAAAACGGGTACAGATAATTGACAACCTATTTTCTAGATGTTGAAGAGTAAAACCTTTCTAATAAAAATTAACTTATACTTCATATTACCATGATATCTGTTTGTGATCATACCAATTAAAGAGATAATTTTTTTCTCATTAGAAAACTTTTAAGTGATTTTCAGAAGAAAGAAATATACATTAGGTTCTATGAAAAACTAATTTGCAAAATTGCACTAAAAAACTACTAACTAGCTGCAAGTGTATCTCTGACATTATTGGTATTTTAATTACCTGAAGTTTGACTATACCAATAAAATATTTATTACCAAGACATTTATGCAGCTTAATTAGAAACATTTTCTTAAACCATTGTGCTTATGAGTGATGAGTACATTTAGCTTAGCAGGTAACCTCTAGGTGTGAATCAAAGGAAAGTTATATGTCCACATTGTTACCTAATGGCAACTGTAAACCTGAGAGTTTGCTAATGTATTTTGAGAATGTTCTGATATTTGTCTTTGGTCATTTTACTTATTTTACTACTGCTTTTTAGAGGAAAAAGTGCCTATAACTTATTATGGATTTTAATTACCATCTCAGTAATTTGCAAGCTGAGCTAAGACCTTGGTTTGGAATGCAGCTTGCACGAAGTAGTTCATAAACCACATTTGTGTCACACACACACACACTGGAGTACTGTCCTGAAGAATTGGCAGGAAACCTGATTGATTACCAAGAACAATTAAGGGTTAAATGGCAGGTTGCATTGTGTGTTGCTTAGTGTTCAGCAGGTTTGATATAAAAAGAAATGTGTGAATATTATGATTACTTTACCTGTTGGTACATTCTAATGCTTCTCAGATATAATAAGCATATGTTAAATTGTTTACCTGTTCTTGAGGAGCTTTTAACTGAAATCTGTATGTGCATCATACATGAGAGTTTGGAAATAAGACCTATTCTGATTCTTAGGCACATTACTCCTCCATAGAGTTGAAAGCTATTTCTTATGGATTTCATTCATAGTGCATTGAGAAAGCAAAATTACATTCATGGGTGAAGTCTGATTTTTATTGTTTGTTCTTTCCACTATCAATTCTTCAGCCACCTAATGAGTATATTGTATAATGCAGATGTGCATTATGTAGTCTGAATATCACCCTTTTTATAGATTAGTTAAATAAGTATAACTGATGGGTTTTGTTTCCTTTCATAATTTGTTATTCATTTGTAATTTCACTGAGGTTAACCAATAGCATGGGAAATAAATCAATCTAAGTTTCTCTCTTGTACTAACTCACGTACAGTTTCAGTATGCCAGGTCTCTGATTCAGGTGATAACAGTGAGATAAAAAGATGTTTAGAGATTTCACAAAATCATGAAGTGTCTTCTTCCTAAAGGAAAAAATTTGGTGAACAAGAAGTGGACTAAAACATTGCAAGATTTTCCTTTCTTTCTTCCTTCTGTCCTACCTTCCTTTTCATCATCATTTCTCTGACATGTAAAATTCAAATGCTGTGCAGATGAACATGATCAAGGGATATTGCTAGAGTTGCAAAAAAATATAAAGACAGATCCTGTGTTGCTCAAGTGAACATCATGTATTTGGATATACTTTAGGAGGATGCTTCATGTTCCTTCATGTTAATCAGGAACTGATAATGGTTCCAGAGAAGACCTTTTTATCCTTTCGGACTTCTATGTCTTCTCCTGCAGCTTGGAAGTTGCTCTCCCTTTCCTTTGGTGCTATCTATTCTTCTCTTTACTTACTAGTTGAGAGTTCATACATCTCCTCTGGAGGTACTGTGGCGTATGGTTCTGCTTGTCCAATAGGGGGGTGTTGCATTTCTCCACATTCAGTATCCTTTTCCCTTGGAGCCTGAGAGTAAAACCTCAGCAGTACTCCCTGCCTTTGCCAGCCTGAGGAGTCAGAGACAAAGTTGTTCCCAGCTCTTGCGCCTTCATTGTAGAGCTGCATTCTGCTCATTGGGCTGCCGAGAAGGACCAGACCGAAACAAGATTTAGAAGAATTCTGGTGAGAACTGTTTATAGGGATATGGTATTTTAAAAGAATGTAGTAAACAAACAGAATTGTGGCATAAACAAAGATAATTAGCATAAACAATGTCGTTTTAGGACAGGTGGTTTAAAAAAACAAACAAAACAAAAAACCCAAATATGAACCCAATTTGAATGCTGCCAGTTTGGAACCACTGAACCTTAATCTGTACTTCATGAGAATTACCCAGGTTTGTTGATAAACTTGTTAACATGCATTTTCTGTTTCTTTTGTATCATTTTCCGGTCATTATGCCCTTTTGTCACCCAGCTTGAAAGTAATTAATCTATTACAAGGTAGTTTAAGGACATTTTGCTCATAAAACATGACAGAAGGAAAATTAAAAACAAAAGCTTGTAGATGTTCATAGACATTTGAAATCAATGTTGAACCTTAAATCAATTCAAACTCGATCTTGGCTCATTGTATTTCAAATCTCTTTCTTTCATCTAACATTTCAGTCACTTGGCTCTTTAGAATTAATACATTTGCTTTTGTCTTGCCTTAAAATTCAGAGATTTTTTTTTCTTTCTGCTGGGACTGATTCATCACTGGTGTTATGTATTTCTAAGTGTTGCTTATTTCTCCTTACTATTTTTCTCTATAACTTAGTGAAGGTGGAGCAGCAGTGTGTAATGTATCTGGTGATCATGTAATGTGAGGATGCTAGTTATTGAGAACCAGTGTCTAAACCTACTGTGCTATGATGAATTTTTATCTGGAGACATTTAGGTTTATTGCTAAATGACGTTTTTTCTTAATTCCTTATACTGAAATGTTTTGACTTAAATGAAATGTGGAGTGTGGTGAACAGAAAGCTGTTTATTTTTCTTGCAATAAGAATCAAAATTCTTTATTGGGAGTTAAAAAGATTTTTTTCTTTTCATTCTCTCCTAGAGAAGGAGGACCAGGAATTCCCAGTGGGTATCTCTGGTGTTCTGTGGCCCTTCTCTTTGCTGAAATGAAAGCATTTGTGAATGAGTTTTGGTTTCTTGGAGTTATAAAAATGTGTGTAAACTAGTAAACCATGTCTCATTCATGTGCTATGGATATTTCTCGTACTTTAGGGACAAAAATAATTTGGCTACTAACGAATTAGGGCTACCTGCCAGTGCCAACACATACTGTAGGTAAGAGGAACACTAAAGAAAAGCTGCTGGCAGCAAATCCGTTGAAACTTTCATATGTAACAGCGTTTCTATTTCTGCTCTTCACATCTTTGAAAGAATGTGTGTTTTAGAAAAGAAAATGTTAAAAAACAGAAGATATGATCTTTCTTAAAAATGGGTGTGTGGCTCCCCTCTGATATTTCTCATTGCAGAGATGCAGAGGGCTTCATTATGCTCTTGCGCACTTGTCTCCCCTGCCCATCCCAGGCATTTTTGTCACATTGAATCCTAAGAATCCAGTGCCTGGAGAATAAATGTGAAATGAAAATGACTGCATAGAGACCCTCGGAAAAAGCCCCAAACCTTATAAGAGTTGGATATTGGCAGTTTAGTAAGATCAGCTGGGACACTGAACAACAATTTCTTAAAGGTTTTGTCCTGTCATTTAGGGCTTTAGGGACACCATTGAGAAAAGAAGGGAAAGAGTTAACCTGCTTCGCCTGTTAGTTTCTTAATCTAGTGGTAAAAGAAGACAGATACTCACATCGTGTTTTCTTGGTACATTTTTAATCAAAATTTATTGCAGAAGGTAGTTAAGGTTTAGAATAGTACTGATTTTGACTTTTTTTCCCCCTGTATTTATATTAACTAGGTTTGAGATACCAAAGGGTGGTAGGTTCTTTGAGGACTAGTTATAGAACTTTTACATGAGATCTGTTGACATGTAATTTTAAACAAATTTATATTTATTCAATAGAAGGGCATCCTAATAAAGCAGAAAGACACATCGTAAAGGAGAAATGCGCCTTCCTGTTTCTCGTGAGTGCGAAATGGAAAACTACTCTTTTATGCTATTAATTTTTCATTCACAGTTAATATAGGTTGCTTGACAAAGTTCTGAAACATTTTTGTTCTAATTGTCGAGTTGAACTATTATTTGTTTGCCTACAATTCTTCCTTTTGGTTATTTACCTTGGGCCAGAGTTTGTTGGGCAACAGTTTACAAAGTCCAAAGACTTTTTTATTTACTCCTGTCCTGATGTCCCTTTGTTTTTTCCCTTTTTTAATATTTGCTATTGAATTTCATAACATGTTCCAAAAAATTGCCAAAAGATGTCACATAAAATTAAGGTTTATATTCCCTTTCTTATTTCTTATTCGTAGTATAAGAGAATTGTGTTGAAGTCTTCATTAGAATAATGCATGGTGTTACCTTGCTTTAGTAGAGAAAGGAATGAACTGGTGGTCAAATTATTCCATTTCTTATTCATTCACTAATTCAACTTTGACCTTGAGTGAATAATAATCATATCAGATCCAGATTGGCATCTCCTTTGCAGCATCATCAGAACGTGAAGCAAACTTTTATGTAACAGTCAAAATACCAATAATCAGAACACCTAGGAATGGGAAAGAAAAATAACAATGAATGCTGTTTCTGAGAGTGAAACTTAAATTTCCCTGAAGTCCTAAATGTAACTAGAATTTAGGAAATAGAGGAAAAGGTATTATTTTTAGAGCTCTAAGGATTATGGGATATAAATCTTAGTAGTGTAATTGTTTCTAAAACACTTACTACTGGAAAAATAAAATGGATCTAATTTGACTCTGCAGAGTTTAAGAACACCTAACATTATAAAAGCATTCTTCAAGAGAAATGGAAACATAGTCAAGATTCTGACAGCAATTTAAAGAATCAAAGTGAAGAAGCAATATATATAGATTTTTATAAGTAAATTAAAAGGTAATTGGGAGCCACTAAGTTATATGAAGGGTGTATTTGGGGAGATGTGAAAATTGTGCACATATACACTTTTAAAAGTTTGGAAATCAGGAGAAACTTTTTTATTTATAGGCGATTGATCTCTTGAATAAATCCTACCAAATCCTGGTGAAGCTGCAGTTTAGGGGAGAATGTCTTGAGAGAATGAAATATTTCATAGAAATATAAACAAGACTCATTCCTATTTTCTATTTTATAACATAAAATCCTATAGCATGTGCAACAGAGACATACTCTATTAGTATTGTGATATGTATATATTTGTGAAATATATATATATATGTATATATATTTGTACACATATGGAAAATTGTATTGAAAAGTTGGATAAATCAAGGTCTGCTTGCATAACAATTGGGGATATATGATATTTCAGTTGAAGTAATATGTTAGAGGCCTAATGTTGAATAGTTGGTTTTTTTTTTTTTTTTTGGTAGATTTTGAGTATTTCTCCTAAAGAATAAAGCACTTTCCTCTATTTTGCTTAAGATTTACATTTAGTAATATCCTTAACTTTTTTTTTGAAGGGTAACATAGTAAAAAGCATTGTTAACTGGATATAAGATCTCGAATTCTTTACAAACTGAGACCTCGTTGAATCTTAAATGTAAAATGAGAAGATAGGCTGAGATTTCTAAAATCTTTCAAGTATAAAATTTCATCACTTTGAACTACATTTGAAGGGTCCCCAGCTCCTAACTCAAGTGGTCAGAATTCTTGCATTTACGCAGCGATTTGGAGACAACTTGCACCATATAACCAGGTTTTGCAGTGTAGAATCACTTCAGCTTACCTGTTAATTAGGTATCATTGTGCTGGAACAAAAACTATAATGTATTTTAGGAGTTTCCCATCTAAGTACTATGTATAATTTTTATTTAGGATTAAGTGAGCAAGTTTGCTATTAACTATTTGAGGTGTTTCAAAAGATAAGATTCATATTGTGTGTCTAAATCTCTCAAGAGCATCAGATTGCTCATCCTCAACAATTACACATATTGTAAAGATAAATTATATATGGGTGGCTGAGCAAGGCACTGTGGGGAGATAGGAAAAGCATGAGAGTGGCACTTCAGGTCAGAGAGCTGAAAGTGTGTAAGAAATGAAAAAAGAAAAAAGATTAGACAGCAGAGCATTAGAAAATCATGGGCTATAGACAGTCCATGTTCTTATATGAGTTAATAAAACATTGGACTGAAAAGTAGCAAGATTATCTAAGATTACAAACAAGTAGTCTAAAGATATATTTTTAAGTGTTTTTCCAAATGAATGAAATAATTATTAGTATTAGCACCAGACTAGCCAACTTGATGTGCATTAGTTACTAGTTGGCAATTTTAACGAAAAAAAAAAATCGTTAAACCTCCCAGGTATTCAAGTGGAACAGCAACCAACAAAAGAATGATTGGAAAAATTGTTTTATGTAAGAGGGCACACCTCACATATTGTTAATCTCCATGTTTGACAGAATGCATGCTCTTTTATGCTTAAACGCTATTGAGGGGAAAAAAAAAACTATAGTTATTTTATCAGGAACATTATCTTTAATACATACTAAGGATCTTCCATATTATCTTGACTTTATAAATATGTAATCTTTGTGCAAATTAGTTCAAGTTTTAAATAGAGATTAATATATTTGGGATTATATAGGAATTTTCTATGTTAAAATTCTTTGCTTAGTAGTTATAATATAGAATTTTTATACTAGCCACTTTTAATTTGGGAATAAAAAATGGGTGTGTTCTCCTGTTCTCCTTGGATAGATACAAAGGTTATAAAAACAAGAAAAAGAAAGAGAACCCTATTGAACCAGAACTACATTTAGAACTGGGACCAAAGAAAAATGTGCAAATATCCTACTGTTAAACCAGAAAGAAAATTTGGAAATCATCCAGTTGGGCAACTTACTGCTAATATATTTTATAGTCTAGCATTTAGTTATATGCAAGGTTGGCATATGTTCCTACAGTTTCTAAAACAAGAATTAAAACTTTGTGATGCATAAGTCACTTAAATTCTTTGGGTTTCAGCCATGCATCTATGAAATGGGCTTAAAATAAGTAAAAGATTATTTAACCCCTAATGTAAATGAATTCAGTTTAAAATTATGAAAATTTATAAAAATGTTTGGGTATCTCTGAATGCAAGCCACTGAATGCAGCACAATTTTTAAAAGGTTATTTTTTGTTTAATAACGTACTAGTCAGATACCTGGAAATTATTTTAGAATATAAAATTATACCTATAAGAAATTGGTTGAATTAATTTATAATTAATCTAATTTTTAAATGCACCTATATTATTGACTCCTGGTAAACTTGTACTTTAATAGCAGCAATATAGCTATAGTTTCCTCCGACTGCTAACTACTAATAATTATACATCCTAAAACCATATCTTCAGTCATTTTGTATGTGGGAAATCTGATACAATAATAGTCCTTTTTATAGATATTAGTATATCAAGTATATTTGCTGATTTGACATATTCTTGTGCCTCAAGCAGTGTGAATTAAATTTCATTTGTTTGTGCATAATCATGAGAATGAAACGTTTCATAGAAGAGATTAGTGAACAACATAGAACAGTAATTTTCTTTTAATGTAAAGAAGTTACACGTCCACAAATGTTTTTTTAAACTAGTATTTGTACAAATAGTTTGAAAATTAGAAAATATTTCATAACTTACACTATTTTCTATGTTAAGTCCAGCACAAAATAGATTTTCATACTAAGAGCAACATGAGACGCTTTGCATTAGCTATATATTCTTGGACTGTAGGTGATGGTTGGGGAAATATATAGATTTCTTTTTATGGGCAGCATTTTAACAACCAAGAAAATCACCCAAGAAGCAGAACCCTTATTTTTGATATAAAATTGTTTTCCACTGATATAATCTGTTGAAAGCCAGAAGCCATCCAAAGTGCTGATACCAATTTAAGAAGATGATCTTTTGCCTTAATTATACATCTGGGAAATATTAGCTGAACATTTTGTGGAGAACAGTGAATACCTTGGTTGCCAGTTGTCTAAAATGCTGCTAATGATCGACATAGTGCCAGTGTTTTGATGGCTAAAACCTAGGCTGAATATGAATACAAAGAACACAGTTGGGAAAAAAAGCCCACATTTTATACAAAACAGATTTCAACCATCTGCTTGGCACTTAAGTTTGCGACTATAGGCAATATATGAAAGAGACCACTGTCCACGTTATGAATGGTATCACTTTTATTGGTACCTTAGAAAAACCATAGGCTTTTTGAAAGCATATATAACCAATGATTTTCTTCAGCTAAATAATGAAAACAAGGACCTCAGCCAAAATTTTGTTCCCTCCATAATCTCTCCTATGTCAGTCTTCTTATCCTAGCAAAATAGGTCTTTCACTAATAAAGCAGATCTCCGTGCTATACCTCAAGATATTCAGAGATACCAGCAACACTAAGCAAGTGGCTCTTAGGATGAAAGCCCAGATGGTGATGAGATAAAATACTGTTTGCTTTAGGAACAGGGTATAGTCCTGAGTCTGTTCCCTGAGTACCGTGTTGCCTGTCAAATCAGCATGGAGGTTAATGGTCCAGAAGCACTTCTGAATTTAATGTTTTCCCATTTGCTCTGAATTTATAATATTAAGTCATAGCAGTACTGTTTCATCACAGTAAAGAAACATCATGCTATAGATAGTAAATGATAGACAAAATCCAATTATGCAACCTATTTGCTTTACCTACAGGTGAGGAAGAAATCCCCAAAATGCTCAGTAGAAGAATATTAGCAAATATTATATAATAGAAGCTTTTAAATTTACAGGCTAGTGGTTAAGAGTCATTGCAGACTGTTCCTTATTGTATCATAGACAAAAATTTAAAAAATTTAAGTAATTATGTGACCTATCATATATTGCTTCACCAAAACGTTTTTAAAAAATTTTTAACTATTACAAAAATTTCATTATTTGAATGTTCTGGCTTATTGATTTGCTTAGGTTATATAAATTGAAAAAAAAAAACCAACAAACCAAAAACCTTTTTTATCTTCTTAGCTATTGAAGAAGAAATAAGTGATTTAGGAAAGTATCAAGAAATGCTCTCGAAGTCCCTCTATGTCTGTCCATTCCAATATGGTAGCTGCTACCCTCTTGTCAGTATTGAGTACTGCAATGTGGCCAGTCTGAACTGAGATGAGCTGTAGGTATAAAATATATATAGGATTGCATAGTCTTAGGTTGGAAGAAAAAATTAAAATATTTGTTTTTTAAAATATTTATTGTAAGTTATGATATTTGGATATATTATCTTAAAATATCTAAAATTATTTCACATCTTTCTTTTTACTTTTTACCTTCTTGTAGTATAGTTACTAGAAAATTTAAAATTCCATGTGTGACTCTCATTTGGGGTTCACATTATATTTCTGTTGTACGGTACGGCTGTAGACCTTTCAGAGGATGGAGGAAGATGAAAATCTCTATCTGTATCTGGATTCTAGTAGTTCACAGCTCAGTAGGGTAGCAATGAGTCAGAAAGACTTAGGTTTCTATTAACTGTCTTCCTTCTGAGCTTTCTTCTGCAAGAAGTGAAATTTTATCACTTTTTAAAAAGTCCTGGTAGTAACACTGACTTGCACTGCCCTATTTGTCCTTTATCCAGCAAATATTGTCCGTTTCTCCAAAACTTCCATGCAGTTACAAGGGAAAGGAAGATGTTCACTAAAGGATTGTATTGATTATTTTAGACTTGATATGTTTGAAAGGAGCAATTATATTTATTCTTTGGAAATGCCACCATGTCTATCTTTGCTTTCTCCATTGTGGTTTAAAGAAGTTTGTGGCTGGATAGAAATACCTTCAGCTTTTGTACCCCAGCTGATGCTACACACAATTTCTTAAATTGACCCAGAAGCTGTGATCCAAGCTCTTTCTCTATGCATATGGAGATACACTTATAAATATAGATGTAAAGATAGAGCTAACATTCAGCATGTACTTAACTTATTATGTGCCAGACTCTGTTGTAAGTTCCTTTACTTGCAGTATTTCACTGCAGCTTCACAACAGTCTTCTCTATTCCCATTTCACATTTAAGAAAACCAAACAGAGGGAGTTTGCCTAATTTCTCACATGTAATAAGTGGAAGAATGGGAATTGCAAAACCCGACAGACTAACTCTAAAACCGTCAGTCTTTTTATTTTTATTTTTATTTATGTTGGGGATCCAACCCTGGGCCTCCTGGGTGCTGGTCATGCCCTACCACTGGCTTCCACCCCCAACCCCAAAGGCCTTCCTGCCAACTATCACCATGTAGTATTGATCTAGATAATAAACTTTATCATTTATTTTAGCTGCAGGAATTTCTTTATTCTTTCAACAAATATCCGAAATACCTACTATGCCAGGCATTATTTTAAATGCTGAATAAGTATTTGCAATGCAGACATTATCAATGACATGCAATGATTGTAATATAAACTTCTAATTTCTCTTTTCTGAATCAATTCATTTGTGGCACAGGTGATGTGCTAGTTGGTGGATATCCAGAACATATAAGTACTTATGGAAAGGGTTTCTTGATAACAGCAACCTAGATCTGGTTTTGAGAGAGGCTGACTTCAAAAGCACATCATGCATGGAAACTTCTTGTCGGGGTAGTATAACTACATAAATTTCTCTGGTATCTATTCCTCAAATACTCTACAGTGAAACACCTACTGAAATAACAGTGTCTTTGCTCAGAAGTTGATCCGAGTAGTTTTTGTTAGCATAGTAGGGACAAAGTCTTTCTATAGTATAGTAATTATTAAGTACATTAGTTTTACATCATGTATAATGATATGAATATAGAAAATTTGGTGGTGAATTGGTAAATAATGGTGTAATCAATATGATTTTAAATCTTTGTGGTAAGTTGTAGCCATGATATACTGATTTTTATCAGGCAGCAGGAAAGAGATGATAAGTTTCAGGTGTGACAATAATCATATGATTGGTGGTATAACTACAGGTTCCTGGGTATGAGACAGTATTTGAAGATGAATTGATGGCTTTAGGTCACTGAATTTTTCAGTTTTGCTATAGAATAATACACATTAGTGTAAATTTGAAATTATTTGGTTTACATCTTGATTTTTGTGGTTTTCTGTTTCAAAGGTAGATAATATCTTAGGTCTGGTGCTTACTTTGATTTTTTGATACCTTACTAAGGAGAGGCCATCTATCTTTGACATTATAGTTGGGGCTTGGATGTAGCCTATTTAAAATTGACTGTGTGCCATTTATCAGTTATGTGATCTTTGCAGGTTACATAAACTCCCCGTGTCTTAATTTCTTTGTGAAGTTGGGATTATAATAATCCCCATTTTATGTCACTTTTATTGCTTAAGTAACAAATCATATATAACTTAGTATGTTGAGAAAATGCACATTATTATTTTCTTTAATAGCTTTTAAGAATTTAGAGTTGTAAGTATATTCTACATATGATGGCAGGTAATAAGAGGCTGCACATCAATATATAAATATGAAGTACTTGGTACATTTTGCTGAAGCTATTTGTACAGTACTTATTAGAATTATAACTGCTTCCTAAAAATCTTTAAAATATTCATGCTTATAACCATTTATTTATATTACATGTATGTTTGTTATATATTATATATTATAAACAATATACACAGATTACATATATGCCTATAATGTGTTCGAGTATATACATACAGTATATATTCTGCATATCATATAGTTTGTATATTTGTATAGTATATGTACATATATATACATAGTATACCTACACGTAAATGATACATACATGGATCACACAAATATATATCCACATACATATTCATTATTTACATATATGGCTATATATGTGAAATATATGAAATATGAATGATTCTGTGATGTGATATTTATAGCTATCTCTATATATCTATCTAGCTATCTATAACATAAAATGAGAGAATTATTTCTAAAGCTAAAACATTGGCTAAGAATAATTTGGGTTGTAATGCAGTTTATGGTTTATTTCATAAAGAAAATATCACAATTTTATCAGGCATCACAATTTTGGGAGGGACCTGACCTCTAAGGGAATAATTTATTTTATGACTCCTTTATTTGTCTTTAATAGAAATATTCCAGAAGATTCAGAGGCATTCTTCATATTGCCATTTTTAGTGGAGACCAAATAAGAGAAAGAATACTGAATGATAACTAACTTAGTAGAAGAAGGCATTTCTATAAGTAGCTAAACTAATGTTTGCCAGGTATGTAGATTTCTTGGTGAAAGGATACAGGCAGAGATCTAAGAAAAGGCTAACAAGTCCCTTAAACTATCTCCTTTAAATAACAGTTGTTGCATCCAGGCTGTTGCTAAGAGATGAGGAACAATCAGTTCTTGACTGAGTTGTATTCTTGCCTAGATTTGAGGGCCCTCCCACCTCTGTCCTTAAATGGACTCCAGGTTTAGGAGTGCATTGAGCAAAGAACCTGAAGAGCATCCTAGTGGGACACTAGATTTCTGTGTTACAATGTAGCAGTGGTTATCCTCCTGTGAAATGTGTTAAAACTTTCTATTGTCCACTGCCCCTTCTGATAAGTTAAGTGTTGTCTCTGCAGATTTTGAGCAATACCTTGACATACTGAGCCCTCCATGTCGACTTATCTTTACAAGTCATCCTAGGTTAACTAAATGAATTAAATTAGCAAATAAAGTAATTTTATACGATATCATATGATTTAGTTGTACACCTACATTTAGAGTAATGTACTCATAGAGTCATCCCCATCTTGAGTTATTTATTTAAAAATATTTAGTGAACACTCACTATGTTGATAGTTGGTGAGACAGGACAAATTACACATCAAATCGAATTACAGGAGTGGGGCAGTGGGGGATTAATGCAGGAAAGAATGAGTAATAAAAAAGACATAATAAAAAAAGACATTTTACATTTTATCGCTGAGAATGTCATTTAAAAAATACTATTGCTTTCTATTTACAAACTAAAGAGTATCTTCAAAACTGATGGTTTTGATTTTGGCATAATTATTTTAGAGCAGTTACATGGGAATGATCTAGTTTATAGCTCATGATGAGAAATCTAATTCATCAGTCCAGAATATTCTTTTCTTTTACTTTGCTATAAACAAAAATGCCCTGGTCAACTAAAAACATCACAGCTATTCCAGTGTAGAACAGTTCATTACTTTTACCCCTCTTTTTCTTATTTTGAAACACTCCAGATATACAGAAAAGTTCAAAAAGTAGTACAGTGAGCATACCCATTTTACTATTAATATTTTTTCTGAGTTATTTGCACAAGTTACAGTTAACACTCTTAAGAGAGAGGACTTTCTCCTATATAACGATCATAATATTAACATACCCAAGAAAGAGAACATTCATATAATAGTAGTATCTGACATGCCATGCATATCACATTATTTTAATTGTCCCAGTAATGCCTTTAATAAATTGGTTTTTTTTTTTAATGAAGGACTAGGTCAAGCATCAGATATTGCATTTAGTGGTCAAATCTGTCTAAGTCTCCAAAAAATTGACAGTAGCCCCCTGCCATATCTGTCTTAACATTGGCATTAGCTACTTGTCTCATATTCTATTTCACACTTAGGTTTTGTGTTCTTGTGTCCTTATGATTAGATTCAGGTTAGAAAAAAGACTTTTAAGTATGGGACCATTTCCTTTCTTATATCACATAAAATTATAATTAGATCTATCAGAAGTACCCACTATTTTCAGATTTTTGTGTACCAAATTCATGGAGTCTCTTTTGGCTTAGATTTTAAGAGGGCTAATCTGCAATCAGAAGGCTGTCTGAGCTATGATAATTTGTCTTCCATAGAGCTATTTGGTACTAGTTGATATTAATCGAGAAAATAGGGCTTCTCTACTCCAAGAAACCATCACAGTTTATCCATATAGTCTACTCTACAGATGCCATAAATTGTAATTTTTGCAGGAAATTATCTAAAAAATATTGAATACAAAGTCCATGTAATAGGACACTGTAAAGTGTGTTTTGTTATAGTTCATATTTGCAACTCCAGTTGTTCACTTTTCATGAAAAAATGCTGGAGACCACCCACATCAGTCAAAACAAATTCACCTTTTCCCCTCATTCTTCATTCACCATCCTTACAAACTGAAAATCAGAAATAATCTTGTTTAAAGTTTCTAAAATAGTTCATAAATTTAAAAAACATTTAGGAGCAAGTGCAAGTTATTCTCTCTTTTAATTCTTCCACCTTGACATAGACGTCAAGATCTGTGGATTAGAGATGTTTTGACACTAAGATGTCCAGTTCTCTATTCTGACTACCTTTAAAAAAAAACAAAAAACAAAAAACATGCTTTTCAAATAAAACAGAGAATTTATTAGTTTGAAAATTGTGTCTCTAGAGATAATATACAGCATGGGCTCTGCAGTCAGATGCCTGTTTTAAATCCCGGCTTTACATTTCACTAGCTGTGTGATATTGGGCTGCTTATTTAACCTTTCTGAGTTCTATTTTCCTCTTATGAAAGATGATTTTATGGCTATTAAACAATTGAATGTATGTAAATTGCTTAAAATTGGGCCCTAGGGTATAGTAAGCACTGAATAAATATTAACTATTAGTTGTTATTATTGATGCTGAATTGTCAATATTTGCACTTAACTAGTGGGGATTCCTGAATGCCACTTGGAATTTAGAAGCGGTTTCAAAGGCATAGTGAAATGTTTGTATGTTCCTTCGTAGAATGTTTATAAAGCATGCTTTGTATATACCAGATTGCTAAGAGACTTAAAAGTGAACAAAATGTGGATTGGGATTTGTCCTCATCAAGCTTACAGTCTGACAGGGGAGACAGACATTAAATAAGCTATAGCATTGGGTAAATGCTGCAAATTTGAAATAAGCAGAAAGAATGCAAGGAGAGTCAATCCTGGTGTCTATATCAGAAACCTTTTTGAGGAAGAGGTAGAAATTAAAGAGATTGGTTGAACTTTCCAGACATGGGCTGTTGAATGGGTCAGAAGCAAAGGCTCTAGTGTAAGATGGTCTAGTTCAGAAGCCTGATTTCACCTATACAGGATGGGCTCCCTCAAGTACATTGCTTAAGCTCTGTGTGTCTACCTTGGTTTACTCATTCATGATTAGCTGGCAATGACACCTACTTCACAGGATGGTTTTGCAAATCAGGAGATGATCCATGACAACTCAGAGTTGTCCTTTAGACATTTTAAGTACACAGTACATATTGACTGTGCTGTTAGAGGATTCAGCTTGTATGAAGTCCCAGTAACATCACAACTGCACTGGAGGAACTAAAACTCCTTAATTTATTTCTTACATGTGATCATGCTGGGACCCTATGCTGCAGATTTTCTTCAGCTTTCATCTTCCTTCCCTTATAAATGGGAAGCTACAGAGCTTTCTTTTGTAGTTTTACATCAGTGTGATCTTCAAAAGTCAGGATATCAAGCTGAGCATATTTATATTTTTCCTTCGTGTGTTAATAAAAATGGCATTTTGTGAGAGCAAAAAATAACCTAACCAAATTGCTACATTCGGGTAAATTTTAAATGTGTTTGAGTGAATTCAAAATGAAGTATTTTACCAATGTTCTTGGAAAGTTTATGGAACAAAGTCTGCTTTACCAATGTGAACAACTTAGCCATTTTCTCTGCATGTTGCCCTCCTCCCACATGACTTAGTAACGTGGTTACATTTATTGGTTGTTTACTTACTTTTAATGCCCTTCATTCCACTAAGGTTTGTGAGGGGTGAGAAAGGAGCTCCAGAATGCATGGTCTGAATTGAATAGAGTCCTTGTGTGGTCAGAATGAGGATGAGAGGAGAAATTGTAGGGAAGCTTTGGTTTTGAATGGTCTGTTGCTATTGATTATCCCCTTTTATTAAATGGGAATTCTGAAGAATGATTTCATTTGAGTAAACTGTTAAGTCATTATGATCCTGTTCATTGATGGAGTATAATAAACTTCATTTTTTTTTTACCGAAAAATTACTAAATATAACATTTTTGTTGGTTCAATACAAGCTGTCATGTTATGTTAGGGCTCAAAAATAGTAGTTCTAAGATTGTTTTCAAACATATTAGATATCTCCAGGTGAAAACATGTATGTTTATAAAAATGAAAAATTGTTTTATAAGTGTAGTTTCTACTCATTCTGATGTTTGCTTTTTAATTATATTCTCCCATGTGACCTTACTTATCACCACTTGGATTTTGTGTTTTTTAAGAAAAGTTTTTGTTTTTTTCTTTTCAGAGTGGGTTTAAATATTTTTAATAGCTAAAAGCTTCATTTTTCTTTTCTGTATTAGATACTTATTGACACAGGTACAGATAAAGGCCAGTCCCATGAATTGTGAACTTTGACTTATGTTTTAAATATCCCTGAATATAATTGGCTCTCTCATATTATTGAGCTGACAGTACAGAATTTTTTTTTTTTTATTAAGCAAAACACATAGGATTAGGGGATAAAGGAGACAACATTACCCTTGTTAGCAGTTTCTTTTCTGATAGTTTTTTTTCATATATATCATGTCCAATACGTAACTTTATTCCCCCAATATAACATGAATTAAAATTTTATAATAGCTATTGGTTTTACAAATTTTAATGTCAGAATAATCCATGTTTGAGAGGGCAATGGGTTGTTGTTATTTAAGGAGTTGTTCTATGCAGAAAAATTCAAATTTTCTGCCAATTATTCCACTTTGAATGTTTTTAAAATAGTACTACACTTTTAATATTGAATTTTTTCTTATTTATCTTTTCTTTTTTCAAAATCATGATTCTTAAAATTACCAGAAATGCTAATTTATCATAATTTTTATTTATAGTATTTTAATGATCATTTATTTGCTGTAAATAAGTAACAGACAATTGATTATGAATTGACAGTTTTAAAACAGTAGTGGGTAGTAGAAATTGAGACATCTCTAAGGTTGGTTCATGATTTTTAAGGGTCCAGAATTTTACTTATTAGTTATTGTTTGCTACCTTGATAGGTAGTTGTAAGAGTCACATATGACACTAGAAGATCATTATCAGGTTTATAATTATAGTTTTTTTTTGTTTTAATTAAAAGCCAGGAGGATGAAAATGATAACTATCTTATGCTACTGAAGAGTAACCAACATTAATTTACTTATTTGTAAATGACCATTTTGTATATGGAATAAATAATGAAAATTAAGGAAAAGGTTTTTTTTATCATTTTGTATAATAAATATATACTTTTCCATGCCTATTTCAATTTAGAGATGACTGAAAATGCACAAAATTACTTTTGCAAGTTTAGAAATTCAGATATCTAAAAAGAATATTGAAAAATTCGATAACTTTCCCACTGTCAGTTTGCTAGTCTTTCATATTAAACAGCTCTGTTTCAGTTGAAGTGTGACTTATGGATTCCCATAAGATTCCCACACTAGTGCTGAACTCCATTAAGATCAGGAAGAAAAAGTCACATTTCTGTCTGCTAATAGATACTGAATTTCTGAGATCTTGGTTTTCTTGGCTTGTTGGTTTCACTGAAGGTTCTATTATATTTTTCCTGGTCCCTGGTGCTTCTCAGTCATCTTAGCTGTTCTTCTGTTTTCTCTGGGCTGACCTACTTCATATCAGGTTTTGTTACCCTATTTCTACAATCGGGTTTCCATCCTCAATGGATTTTCACTGGAGAGCTCCCTGAAGATTTCATGCCCTGACTCCATCCTCTCTGGTGGCTCCTTGCTTGGGAGTGTGCTCCACAGACCTCTAATGGACACAAGTCAGAGGCTTCTGGAAAATGTAACGCCCCTGCTCAGACTAATGAATTTCAAATGTGCTTCTTTCTGAATCTGTGGGGATATGTACAATTTGTGAAACACCTGATATCAACACATCCAAAGGTATGGAGTCTAGAGTGACTCATGACTTTTAAAATATAACTCTGATCGGACATCTGATCTAATGGTTCTTAGAGACAAAGTGAAATCAAACAGAAGTTCTATTTTGCATATTTTATGAAGCTGGACTTTAACATCATAGTTTCTTCCCCCTTTGTAACAAAACATGGATGTTTGTATTTATCATTAAATTATGATGGAGAGTGGCTTGTGGGTATGCCTGGAGGTAAACAGGTAATTAAAGTAACTATTTGCCATGATCATCATTTTAGTATTTTCCACTAAGAAGTGCAGTGTCTTAGATCTTGAGTTTTGTAGCCGTACTCATATGTATGAATGCGTATATATGTATGCATATATAAAATCAAACTCTGTCTGGGGGCCATGGCACACACCTGTAATCCCAGCCGACCAGGAAGCTGAGGCAAGAGGATGGATGTTCAAAGCCAGCCTCAGCAACTTAGGGAGACCCTGTTTCAAAATAAATAAATAAATAGGCACTGGGAATGTGACTCAGTAGTTAAACAACTTTAGGTTCAATTCTGGGTATCAAAAAAAGAAAAGAAAGAAAGAAACAAACAAACAAACTCAAATCAGAATCCAAAAGAGAGGGCCTGGAATGTAGAGTATACACCTCAGTGGTAGAGTGCATATCTAGCATGCACAAGACAGTCAATGGTTCCAAGGTTTAATTCCCTGCAGCGATGGCAGAGTACAAAAGGGAGGGAGGGAAGAGAAGGAAGAAAGGGGAGAGACAGAGAAAGAGGAAGAGAGAGAGAGAGGGAGAGAGAGAGAGAGAGAGAGAGAATATGTCATCTTAGATACAAATAGAGAAAGGGAAGAAAAAGAGAGGGAGTGGCTTTGTAAAATACTATGACTTCTTCACAGGCATGATATACTTTGAGTGGAAGAGTTAACACTTCTTTCTCCCCAAAGTATAAGTTACCAGAGAACCAAAAACCTCACCCTTAGGGGTTATGCAGTTTACTTGAATTGTCACTATACTTAGAGGCATTGAAAAGGCAGATGGCTGTAAGAATTTTTGATAGAGTTGATGCATATAATACAAACTACAATCTCTTTGGAAATATAAAGCAAGGACTGTTCATTTTAAAAAATAAGGTTCTCAAATTAATTGTTCTAATATTTTATGTTTGTATTAGCTAGACCCTTTGTTTCTTTTTCATTTTTTTTAATACCAAAGATGATAGGTAAGAATTGCAAAGTCCTTTCTGCATGTAGCAGAAAGTTCTTTTTTGTAAATTCTTTGTTTTAGTTGTAGATGGACACAATACCTTTATTTTATTTTTATGTGGTGCTGAGGATCGAACTCAGGGCTTCATGCATGCTAGGCAAGCTCTCTACCACTAAGTCACAACCCCAGCACCAGAAAGTTCTTTATCTGTAAGCTAGTACATCTTGATTATAAGTCCTCTTGGGAACAGGCTTTTTGGTATTTCATTCTCTCCTGAAGCTGGTATACCTTCCCATCCAATTTTTTGAGATTTGTGTTTCTCAAGGACTTTTACCGCCTTGATTGTTATCACTGACAAACAGAACTCATCACCCACTTTACTCATACATTATTTGATGGAGTTTAGAACATGTTACTCAACTCTAGTATCAAAATGATGCTTCTTTTAGTGGGACAGAAATGTATATTGCCATGTTTTAAGAAAAGAAAGTGCTGGGGTAGGAAGCATAGGATTTTTAACATCTTTTGATTATGTGTAATCAGTAAGTTCAGTTGTCTTCACTTGAAAGTTCATCAAACCTATGAATTGGTAAGGTGTTATTTCTTTTGAATTTTATTATTTGTGTATAGATGATCCTTTGTCTCTCCTTCCAGTGCATGTATTACAAGTTCTATAAGTAAAGGAAAAGAAAAAAACTGTTTAATGTAGCTTCCCTTAACTTATTTGATGAGTGAAGCTTTACCACAGGTAATGGATGTGAGTTGATTATTAATTATAATATCAAGTCATCCTAGGAGATGGAGATTGATGATTGATATAGGACACTCCAGCATGTTCCTTTCCTTACAGGGCCTGTCCCCACAGGAGCCAGTGGGGCTGATATTCAGCTGCTGAAACCAGGATGGTTCTTGGTTGTTGATAGACAATATCCATTCTGATTTGTGCCATGATGTACTTATTTAAAAACTATTTGAATTATATTTAATTGCACTCCAGGTTGTGAGGATTAAATGAAAAAATTCATGTGACATTGTCAGAACAGCTACACAGATATAACTTAGACCAATTTGTTTCCAAGATCACCTTATTTATAGAAAAATTAGCATAAACAATTAAGTTTTACATTATTTCCCTCCACAAGTTATTGAATTTTAAATGGCTTTCTTTTGGAACGATCATTTGTGATATAGAATATTCATTTTGAAATGATATAACATGGTTATTAACCTCTCAAAATATAAAAACAGCACTGTAGTATTAACTTTCCTTCCTAGATAATTCCTCACCATTTCATTTACTCTTCATTTTCACATTTAATGTGACTTGGAATTTTCAAAAGAAAATACTTTGCACCTATCAACAAATTTTCCTACATTGCATATGAAGTTTTTCTTGTTATATATATATAAGAGAGGAGTATTGCAGAACATGATGTCAGTGTCAATCTATGAACCACCCTACCATAAATTGAATATTAGGGAGATGCTAAAAATCACACTGATGAGCTATGTACTTTTGAGTAAAATTAATTATTTGGCCAATTAATTCAAACATAACACACAATTATCTAGGCATTGTCTGCATTTTGGGGTGTTTGATATAAATTCCATTGCCTTCTATCTATAATATCCAAAGTACTGTATTAATATATAAGGTTATATTTGTGATTTTTCTCTACATTTTGAAAATAAATATATTGTCATGATAATTGAAAAAAATCAAGTCCATGTTAATATATTTGTGATAATTTATTGGCATGATACACAGAAAATGCATCATGGCTTGGGGTTTTTATTAACTTATGAGACAAGAATAAAAGAAGTTTAAAATTAGAATTTTAGGAATTTTAATTTTAAATTTAGGAATTTAAACATATGAGTTCAACCAACCTTTTTTAGGTTGAAAATGTTGACCTTGTTGAAGTATCAATTATTTGAGGTATTCAAGTCAATAATAGTAATGTATGTATATAACCCATTTATTTCCAAATTTTCTTTCCTTTATATTTAAAATTTTAGGAAATATTCACTTATCTTTTAAGGATTATAACAAATGGTAGAAAGAAAACAGTACCTCAATATTTTTGGTGTTTTCACTAAAGTTTCACCTTAATTTGTTAAATTACATAAGGCCTTCTGTCAATCTAGCATCAAATATTTTATTATGCCATATCATGTTATGTAACATTTTGATTATAAAGTCTAGTACTGGGACTATTAAAAACTTCTGTGAAGAATTACTACAGCAGTAGGTACAGACTAACAAAGTAGTAACTACATAATATGTCAAATAAGAAAGAAGTGATGATGTGATGCTCTTTATGTCCCTCAATAGCTGATGTTAAGTTCATTTGCAGTTTTAAAAATTGTGTAATATTCATATATTTGAAAACTGCTTTAACAAAATGCAAACATGCTTAATATTTTATCTTAGTACATTTCAGTACATATTTTTGAATGTTTACCAGCCCCATGCAAAACCACTTTAATCAACTTTTGTGAAAGAGGGACCACCAAAATCTTCCTTCTACATCCTTAAATTGAATGTTTGGAATATTTATATAAACACCAAAAGACTGAATTATATATATAACCAGTATAATAGCCATAAAATACCCAGGGAACCCAAAGAAGAGAGGAATAAATTCAAGCTGTGAAGACTGAAGGTAATATAAAGGTGATGGCTTTGGGGCTGGATCCTGCAGGTTACATAGGATTTTAGAGTGCCTGATAGGATTGAAAGGACATTCCAGATTAAGTACCAACATGAGTAATTGGATATGTGACTCAGCTATGAGGTGTAGGATTCCTAGGCTGGGGTCAGAGTGTGGAGGAACCCACATTCCGGGATTGGTTGTTATTCTATAGGCTTTGAAAAAGTATTGATTTTTTCAGCAGGGGGGGGCAGGGATTGCATTGTAATCTTTGTAATAACATAATTTTTGGTGTGGTGCTACTTAATTTCATAACCTTGGATAATTCTAAATTACCTGCAGCATCCTCAAGCTCCAGCAATAGGCACATTCTTGGAGTTCAAGTGTTGTATATTAAATAGATCTTAATCTCATCCTCTGGCTATTTATTTTACCATTTATCTGACTATTTGTTGAACAGTTTCTACCTGCACCCTAGTCTATAGTTACTCTCTCAATATATATATATTTCCCTCAATTCTTTTTTTTTATACTGTGCATTTATTTACTTATTTATTTATTCTTGATTTAACCTTATCCTTTAAGAAGCCTCCTTTGATTGAGGGGAAGACCTGTATTCCCTCTGTGTCTTCCATGGGATCTTCTTTCTACCTCTAAGTAGGGTCTGTGTGACAGTTTTATCTTCTCACTAGATTGTGATATCACTATATTTGTGAGTGCCTTAGAAAAGACTGATTAATCTTTATTTGTTCATGCCAAATATAACATTAACACAACAGGAATACTTAACTGTATTGAGTCAAATTTTCAAACCTAATATAAATCTAATGGTACTCGAACTTACTTTCAACAGAAGATATGTGACAAATATTACATATGGATGTTATAGAAGCCATTTATCTCTGGATCTAATTTTCTCTGTAATATTATCATCTCAAGACTGGTTTCAACTTCAACTATGCATGCGAAGCAAAATATAGTAAATCATAGAAATATTTGTAAGGCACAAGTGACCCATGAATGCAGGCGGATTTCCTGTTCTTCTCTTTGTATTCATACAAATAGAGAGATTTTTCTTGACACAAAACCCTGGGTTTATTTTGTGGGCTGTTAATTTTAGATTTAAAGGGGAAAAGATAAGTTCTGTGTGAGGTTAAATTTCAAAACTTAGCAATTTTCTTGCATTCTGAATGATATATCAATAATCAATGGTAGCATCCACTAGATATTTTGTTTTTATTATTTCTTTTCTTTTTCTTTTAATCAAGACTGGATGGGAAGCTGCATTGGCAACCATTATGTTGGGTGGGATTCAGGAGGAGATACCCTAGAAAGGGTGAAAACAAAGGTTGCTTTGGTCCTTTTTCTTTTTCTTTTTCTTTTTTTTTTTCTTTTTTTTTTTTTTTTTAAGGAGGAACACCCTAGCTGTTTTAGAGTATTATTCCTCTCTGAAAGATGTGAGAACCCAGAAGGAAATTGTCCAGTGTTTCAAGCCCATCTTTTAGCCCTGCAGACTACAATCACTTCTGTATTCTTTGAAATAATTGTTATATACTGGAAGTTAGTGATTGCCGTTTTGGATAGAATGAGGGAGTTTTACTTTGGAAAAAATAAATTAGTAATGGAGTGGCGGGGAAGAAAAGACAGAACAGCTTTTCTGTTTTCCGGTTTGGATTCTGCTAGTGGCTTTGCTGCCTTGCCTGCAGTGATGGGTATTGCCAGAACTTAGGGAAAAACAAAGCTAAAATGGCAACATCTCTAAGGAAAATCTGTAAGATTGTGAGAAGGCTGGGTGGTTGTGGGGAGTGTGAGTTGGAGAGCAGATGCCTTTGGTCTGAGTTTCAGTCCTCACAGTCTGTTTGCTTTCTTGCTTTGAAATATTTTTTCTTTCTACCTCCTTGGTTTACAGGGAGCTGGGGAGGCTCATTTTTGTTGTTGTTTTGAAATGTTAGTTTGCCAACAAGTGAAACAGAAAATAACTGCTGTGACAGACATGTCCCCTAAGACCTTTGCTTCTAAGGGAAACACCTCAGCGTCTTGTTTAAAAACAAAGGCCCCAATATTGGAATACCAATTTTTTTTTTTTTGTCTTCAGTGCAATATGAAAATGTAAAAATGCCTTGTTTGGGTTTTTCCTTTTCGTTCTTTTTTTTTTAAAGGTCATATCAATTTGGAGGTCTTATAGCAATAGTTTCTCTGCTGCCATAATTTGCTTTTTTTTTTTTTTAATTCTTAGGGCAGACATTGTGCTAGTACTGAACAGCTGCTTTGAATTCTACTTATGAACGGAAATTTGAGGTTTTTAAAATGCTCTTATTTAATCATGATCAGACCTCCTCTGATTGATGCACTGCTCCTGTTGATTATTTTGTACTTTTTATTAGGCTTCTTTGGCAGCAAGGACCTATTTTAACTTAGGTTCCCTTTGAAAGAATGTAAATAGGTGGACTGTGTACCCGAGAGTTTTCAACTACATAAATGAAATAACCATTTTAGATATTTGGACAGTAATGCAAGTATTTTATGTATCAGACACAGTGTCAGTCCAAGGTACATAGAAATGAAGAAAACACATGGCCTCTGACCTCAGGAAGTTGCCAGTCTAAATAATAGCTCTAACTAGTAATCCATTACATAATTTTATGTAGTCTTTTCAGAGTACTTGTTATTAGCCATATCAACATTGTTTATAGACCTTTTCTTAATGAATGGGATAGTTTTGTTTTGAAACATGCTACTGTGAATTTGTGAATTGTAGAAATTATTATGAGGCCCTTAAACAATTTACTATGGAAACTTTGGGAGTAGGTAAGATTTTTCAGATCCCTCCCCTACCCCACATATTTCTTTTCCTCACACAGATAGTTTGGGGCAGGCATATCTCAGAGGGGTTGTTCTGTGGGTAAACTGTTTTCTTTTTGCTCTTCATGAGAAGATTCATGGAAATAATATCACAAAGCTTCTGCTTCCAATTCATATCATAACTTGCTGGAAAGTTGTGATTCCTGTGTTCAACTCAGACCTAGATCAGAATGTAAGATGACATGACAGAAGCAGAAATATCATTAGGCCATGTCAGAAATTTTGCCTTACAATGAATCTCTTATAAATTTAGAGAATTCTGTCTAGATAACAGATACTCTTAAAGACTATGCAGTCTTGAAGTTTTTGTCTTACATGAAATGCACAGGGGGTCATCTCCAAGGAAAATAAAGTGTCTGAGAACTAAGAAATTGTACTTCAAGTAAATTAAAATGAAATAAAAGGCAAATCATTTAAAATACATTGTTTTCACTTGCTTTTGCAGAATAATTTTAGATGTATTGGAAAATTTCTAATTATAAGCTTATTACTATGCATAACTATATAGCACACATAATGGTATTAGGAATATCTTATTACCATATGTATTTTTTATTCATGTGTGTGTAGATATGTGTACACACACACACACGTATGTATGTTTTACTCTCCCCAACTGCCACAGTGGGGGTTTGAACCCATGACCTTGCACAGACTAAGCAAGTACTCTACACTGAGCTACGTGTCCGGCCCTGCCAGTGACTATATACTTCTTTTGTATTTTTTGTGCAACAAAGATGAGAAAACCATTTCAGAGGAGAAACCATGCCATAAATGAGTAGATTTCAGACACAAATACAGATTAAATTAACGCCAATATTTGGCTACATGGCTACAGGAGATATATTACGTATATAAGAGAGTGTCCAGGATTTTCTGAGACTATTTTAGTGTCAAATATTAAGCCACAAAAATTATCCAAAATTCTTACCATTTTGGAATCTAAGTTATTTTCCAGACTGTCTTACTCATTCATAAGTAGTACAAATATATTTGCCAGAAGATGTGCCATTTTTCAGCGAGGTTTGTGTTGGTGTTGTTGTTTTGGTAAAAGATAGTTTCTATATTTAAGGCATAGCATAGAAAATCAGCAACAGACACAGTTAGTGGTTAAGAGCACACACTCTTGCCAAAGGCTGCGGATTATCCTGTTAACCAACTGGCTGCAGGACTTGATGGAAGTCACTTTACCTGTGTCTGAGACAGCCTTGCTCACACCATTCCTTGGTTTCCCCAGCCATAGATAGCGGTGGGTATGGCATTTGTTTGCAGGGTTGTAAAGATTAGGTGGGCAGGAAAGGGATGAGATAGATGGATATAGAGATAAATTTCACTGGATGCATTATTTTAGTTGCTGGGTTAGTATTAGCTACATCTGATTACCACATTCAAGTGAGAGAGCTATGGCTAATATGATCACAAAAACTGAGACATTTTGGGGTAGCCCTCATAACAAATGCTCTATTCCTGTTAGAGTTGCATTACCCGATAGACTAGCAGTGAATATTTATTGTTTTTTTTTTTTTTGATTACCCTATCATGAAAAATCCGGAAATTTCTCATAAAAAAAAAAAACAGATTTTTGGTTTTCCTCATAATTGGATGATTTGGTTACCTCAAATTACAGTCCTACTTGAAAACTGTGAACCTGAGTGAAGCACAGGAGCCACTCTCAGAGGGAGACACTCAGGTGTCTGTAGTCTGTCTGTCATCTAAATCCCCACACAGTGTAGGCCTTTGCAGTCAGCTTCTTTCCTTGTTGATGTTACCTATCCAGTTTCTTTCAGCCTCTGAATTTTTATTATATCCCACAAGGCATCCCAAGTTTTAGCTTAAATTTTGTATGCTATTGACATTTTTCTTATATATAAATCCCTGAAATATTGGCAGATAAACTATTTGAAAAGTGTGGTCAAATATGGCAGAACTTGAAAAAAAAATCAAATTCTAACATCTAGAAATGTAATCAATAAAGAACCATATTTATTTCCTGAAATGGGTTGTTGTGTAAAACTTTTAATGTCATTTTTTAGTCAATCTAGAATTTTGAGGATTAGTAGTGTCAGCCATTTTAACTAGTAGTTTAAGCCTTTGTCCTTTCTTTGTTGAAGAGTACATGACTCCTGGTGGGAGAAAAGAGAGGTTGCTAAAAGCATATGTCCTTGTTAACCCCAAATTAAAAATCTCTAGATTTCTAGAGATTTTAGAAACCATATCCTTTAAAATACTTTGAATAAAGGAAAAAATTCCACATAAAAAAGCCTGACCCATCATTAGGAAATGGAAAAATGGTGTCAAGGAAAATATTTAAATGACATTATTTGTATGTATAAAACATGCATATAATATACTCATGTATTTGTCTCTATTGAACTTAAATGCATACTAAATCTTGGAGGAACAATAAGGAAAGATTAAGCATCCAAAACCTTTCACCAATCTCAGACTGTAATGCATATAAAACTAGTACCAATTTTTGTAGCCTTATCTTTTAAAATGAAAGAATGTATAATGTATAACATTCATATTATCATATACCATATCATGAATAATTAACCATAATTGCATATATATTAAATCGATTTGTTCTCATGAAACTTATTTGTGCTATTACGATTTCCATTTTCAAACATTTTGTATTTTTACTATTAAAACCATTAGACCCTTAAAAGTCTGTTGAACATTGTAATATAACAAAGGTATTAGCAAATCTTACCCTTTTTTAAAAAAATGAGTAAAATTTCAGTTACACTTAAAGGAACTACTAAAGTCAACTAGCCCAAGTCTCTGGATGAGAACATGAACCCTCTACAGAGTCTTTCTGATTAATGATACGTCTTCTGTTTGGATACGTAACAGAATGTGCAGCTAATTGTCTCATGTGGCAAGCAAGTTCTCTTAAACTTCTCCTTCTAACTTATTTTCTTCTTTTGTTTTTATTTTTAAATCTTTTTCATATTGTATTAGATTTTAATAATCTATTTATATCTAGCCTTCACAAAATAGGGCACCTGGCATATAGTAGACACTCAATGAATAGTTTATGTGCTGTCCTGAACAAAATAAATCCAAAAATAATTCCGCTATAGCACGATTACCTTTCAGCATTTTTTTCTGATCTTTTCAGCGAGCCGTGTGTGCTGTATATAGCACAAAAGATGCATATATAAAATTTTAAAGGTTATCCCTTTTTTAGATATTTAGAAATCTCTGATAGTAATTCTATAAGCAGAAATCACGAAATAAGTTGGTGGAAATGTTTAAGATGTGTATTTTAGTAGTGGCTTCTGGATTGATGCCCATGTTAATACTGAACTGAGAATTTTAATAATACATTCCTTGATAATAGTCTGTAGGTTCCCAAGAATAAGAAAGGCTACATTGATTATTTATTATAAAATATGTCTTACACAATGTTTGCAATTAAAACAATATTGCTTAACATCAAAGTATTAATTTCCCTTAGATTATAGCTATTTACTCTTTCTTATATTTACCCACATTACCTCCAAAATATGAATGAGGGTTTACATTTCTTGACAGTACATTGACAGCAGTGCTTATTAATTCAGAATGGTTTCTAAATACTCCATGAGCTGAGGGGATATAGTCCATATGGCAAGTAATTGGTGGTGTTTAAACTATCTTGACATCACTCCATTTTGAAGTAGCTATTATTTCCTTTGGCTTTTTGGTGATAGCCAGCAGAAATCTACCTAGAACTGCACATTATCTATTGATTTTCTTTTGCCAAATGATTGATGGAGCATTCTAGCTCAATTGTTCTTTCTTGGAGTATTTGTGGTTATAGTCCTTTGTTTAAAAATATTTTCTTAGAAGTGTGAAATGTTTTCAGGTAGAATAATGTGAGCATTTGGGAAATGGCTCTGGCCAAAATTATGAATGATAATTTATAGGAAAATAGTATAAATCAAGTTTCCTTAACTCAAGAATGACATAGATTGAGAAGGAAACTTACTAGATTAAAAAAATTTCTTATATTTTGTGATAGTTAGATTTTTCAGGTTAAAAATCATCCTTTTGTTGGTTTTAGCCTCATGGTCCTCAGATGTCTTTCACAATGCTAACTATCAGTCTAAGCTAAACTTAAGAGTATGTGATTTTCTTAAAATGCTAGTGGCAGTGAATCCAGCAATACAATGCACCTGTGCTCCACATTTATTTGTCACAATAGGAACCCATTTCTTTGTGTGGAAATCTTAAGTCCTATGCACAGAATGGGGAAACTGTGTATGTGAATAGCAGTTTCTAATGAAACTTTTACAATGACTGAATCTTACAATAGCATGTCCTACTCTCCTTTATCCTGGGAGGTTTCAGCTTCTCCTACAGAAGCAGATGGTGGGAATCTATTTCATATAGGTTGTTTGGCAATAAATGTCATACAGTAAAAACCATATTCTGAATTACTGGTAACAGGATGAGGTTTTGGTACTTTGGTAGAAGTATTTCAATTGCTGGCATAGCTTAGGAATGATTTCTTTTAACTTAGTTTGAAACTCATGCTATTGAAGTCCCTAAATGCTACAGAACCATATAGTATGACTTATTCTTTTAACAAGATTCAGAAATCTTAATTCATATGAGTTCTAAATCTTATGTTTTTGTTCAAAAATAGAAATTTTGGCTGCATAGGAATATTAACTGGACTCTTTTTAGAAGATCAAACTCTATTAATCACAATTAGATTGTTTGAGATCCTAACTTCAACTATCCTTTATAGCTGAGTACTTCAAATGAGATTGATTTCACTTCGATTCCAAATAACAGCAACAATAGTAATAGGTAGCATTTATAAAGTATGTGTAGTGTTTGGAACAGTGCTACATGCTTTTGAACATACTAATTTACTTCCCTCAAAACTCATAAATATTGTATTATTTATATTTCTTATAAAGGGAAAGCAGAGACTCAGAGAATTTAAGTAACAGAGTGGTGATGGAGCCAGGGAAGAGTGTAACTAGCCCACGTTTGTCTTGTCAAAAAACTTGTTCTTACCCAGTGTCTCTGCTTTGATTTTTTGTGCCCCGTGTTCAAGTCAGTATTAGATTGAAAGATGAATAATGCTGTTTGTGGCTCCAAGAGTTTACAATCCAGTACTGCAGTCACCTTGATTTGGTTAAAATGTGTTTACTGGATTAAAAACCTATTAGATGGTTTTCAGTCATGAAAATGCCAACCCAAAATGTGAAGTTTTACTTCAGTAGATTACTTCCTATATTATATGTAGTACAAAAGTTAGGGGAAATTTGAGGGGACATAAAATAAATGTGAACAACTAGCACAGATTTCAAAAACAATTCATTTAATTAGTAATGAGAACAGTAATTGACTTCTTTAATATCTGGGTCCTTGGGAATCAGTAAGCTTTTCTTCTTTACTGCTCACATTTACATATTTTAAAGTTATTGTTATTACCCAAATGTCTTTGTCTCTTCCTTCTAATTCATTTCTTTCTCCTCCACTATGATAGTTTAAATTATTTTTAAAGAAATAAAAATTGAAATATTTGCTTCTAGATAGACCTCAAGGATATCCTGAGTTCTAAATTGGTTTAAAGTTTCTTTTCCAAGCAAATCAATGTCTATTTAATTAAGCCTATGTTGAATTGCCCTAAATTAATTCAAACTACTATCGTTAAGTAGAAAACATCATGGAATATATCATGGAATATTAATAATTGAGGGTTGTGTTCTACTTTCATAAGGCTGGAAATGTATTTGTAAACAAACTGCTGTGAAAAACCATTTTTAAGCACCATTGATTTATCCATTCTGCTTCCCCTCTCTAACTTGAAAAACAATTTTTTTAGAGTTGATTATATAGCTGGTGCTGACAATAGTTGATTTCATAGAGAATAAATTAATCTTGAACTCTGGAGATGGAGGATGCACAGATTAATGGCTAATAATTAGTTTGGAGATAATTGCAGAAATTGCAAAGTTTGTGTTTCTTTTAAGTTTCCTCTATGAGCTTAAGTTACCTTTCACAAGCTTTACCAGTGGTACCAAGAATGAAATTTTGGATCAGACTTCTCCAGACTAAACTATTTGGCAGTAAGTTAATCCATATTGTTTTATAAGTATTTATATGAAGAAATTAAGGAAAAGAAGTAAATATTGGCAATTTACCATTGGGAGCATGTCATGAGGGAACAGAACATTCCATGAATGTATTACCATTAGGAGTGATTTGTAAGTCCACACAATGTTTTCTTTTAGAACAATCATTATATATTTGTTCATTATATAGAATCTAATGAAAAATAAGAAAAAGGAACATTTACTTGTGTAGGTATAACCACAATATTCAATAAAAGCTTGAATTCAAGTAAAAATAATTAGAAATTAGAAATATATTTCTAACTCTCTGGGGAAAGATCAGTTTTAAGGCATATATTTAAGTCATTCATTAAAATATTCTATTTTTATTGTAATTAATAATGAAAAAAATTTTTCTGTACATATATAGAGTGAAATTTAATTGATATTTGTCACAGTGTGAGATTAATCACAATAACTAGTACTAGAACAGTGATACTCTAATACAAGTTATGTGAATGTGGTTTCTCTTTCTCAAAATATCTTGTGCTATACTTTACCCTTCCTGTGATGATGTGAGATAATACAGTATCTACATGAAGAAATAAAGTAAGGGGAATGATGGAGGCATTGTGGCAGATCCTTGGGCTGCTATGTAAAGTTATATCCTTTCAATAATATTTGTGGTAAAGTTTTCTTTTGTAGTGCATCATCATTCATTTTAACCTGAAAGTTTTGTTTACTGATAATTTTGTCATTCTTTAAAAAAAGTATTTTGTAAAGAATCTTAATAAAAGATGTTGGTTATTTTGAAAAAGAAAAAAAAAAAGTACTGTGAAGCCATACAATCTGATAACCCAGGTGGCTATTAAGTGACTAACTGGCAGGTAGCATATATAGTGTGGATATTATGCTGGATAAGGGGGTGATTCATATACAGGCTAAATGGAGAGAGTTCATCATGCCACTTAGACTGGCACTTGATTTTAAACTTGTAAATTATGTATTTCTGGAATTTTCCATTTAATATTTACAGACTATGGTTGAATGTGGGTAACTGAAACCACAGAATGCAAAATAGCAGATAAGGGCAGACGACTGTATTTGGAGCAGGTCTAGCTCCAGATTCTAGCTCAGCTGCTTTGTAACCAGGAGACGTTTATCAAACCATGTAACATTTCTGAGTCAGTTTCTATAAGGAAAATAAAAACGACTTTTAAAAAAATATTTTTTAGTTGAAAAAATATTGTTTTTATTGAAAAGTAATTCACATACCTTTAAATTGATCCACAGTATACAATTCAATGGTTTTTAGTATATCCAGCATAGTGTAACCATTACCACAATCTAAATCTAGAATATTTCCATCACTTTTGAAGACATCTTGTAGCCATTAGCAGTCATTCCCTACTCTCCTCCCCACAGCATGTTCAGTCCTCCTAGATAACCTCCAATTTACTTTTTCTCTATATAAATTTGCCTATTCTGGACATTTTATATAAATGGAATCACGCAATGTATGGTCCTTTGTGACTGACTTCTTTCATATAGCATAATATTTCAGCTTCATTTATGTTGTAGCATGTATCAGTACCTCATTCCTATCTGTTACCAAATGACAATCCATTGTATGTACATTGAATTTTGTTTTTTGATGCATCATTTGATAAATATTTGGGTTGTTTCTACTCTCAGATATTATGAATAATGTTGTGCACCTTTGTGTACAAATGTTACACGGACATATGTTTTTATTTCTGTTGAGTATATTTGCCTCAGAGGGGAATTGCTGGATCATATGTAACTGTATGTTTAACTCTTTAGAATCTGGAAGTTATTTTCTAAAACGTCTATAGTGATTTACATTCCTAACAGCAATTTATGATGTTTCCAATTTTCTCCACATCCAATATTTGTTATTATCTGTCTTTTTTACTGTAGCCATCCTAATAGATGTGAAGTGAAATCTTCCCATGATTTTAGTTTGCAATTCCCTAGTGATTAAGGATGTTAAACATCTTCGATGTGCTTATTCACTACTTGTAGATTTTCTTTGGAGAAATGTCTAATTCAGATCTTTTGTACATTTTTTAAATTGGATGACTTGTCCTATTAAGATTCATTATATATGTAGATGTTTAATGTATGTATATATAACATACACATACATACACGAATTGTCAAAATTCTTTATATATTCTGAATTCAAATCCTTTATCTGATATGTAATTTGAAAGTATTTTCTCCCATTCTTTAGAAGGTATTTTTTAAATTTTGATGATAAAGTGCAGCTTATTTTTTATTTTTTATTATTTTGCTTGTCACTTGTGCTTTTGGTGTTGAATCTAATAAACCATTGCCTTATGTGAGGTCATGAAGTTACCTTTCTGCCTTTCCTTATGAGTGTTTTATAATTTTAGTTCTTACATTTATGTCTGCAGTTCAGTGGACAGTTGCTTTGGTATCCAGAAATAAGGCTAATAATACTAATAATCTAAACTATCCAACACAGTGACTGGCACATATCAGTGCACAGTTAATGGGAATCATAAGTTTGAATAGATTGAAGAATCTGATGCTCATTTGTGTAAAAGAGTTTGTTAACATGAAGGTGTGCTGCAGTAAAACAAAATAGTCTCTTGGAAAAATATTGAAATTAAGGAAATTTTGTTGATGTTTAATAATCATTTAAATGTTTTCTTAAATTGTCACAGAAATGGTTTAATTTTATTTTTTCAAATTAACATTTTGGAGGGTTTTACAAATAGCGGATAGATTATCCATAAATGTTTCTGGGGAGTGAAGTATTTTAAGTAAATTAAACATGAAAAGTTCATGACAGTAAAGAAGAAAGTTTTAACCATTGCAGCAATCTTTTGCAATGGAGTATGTCTACTTTTTAATTCCTGTGTATTCCACTTCTGGTGATTTGAGTATGGCATTGGCAGGTGTCATTTATGATACACTTTGTAACATAAGAACCAATATGAAACATATTCTTATGTAACATAAGAACAAATATGAAAAGGTAATTACTCCATTTTAATTTCTGAAGCAAACTAAAATTTGAGGGAGTGTGCTGATGCACCCCTAGCAGCCATGGCTGTGGAATGAAGCATTCTGAAAGCAACTATAGCTGATCGTTTACCATAAGGAAATTGTTTTATGTGATAAAAATACATTTTGTGTTGAACAGAAAAGTATACAGATTGATGAAGGAATCATGTTTTATCCCATCTAAAAAGGATAATCCCTTTAGGTCATTGACAGGACAATGTGAAGAAGCCTTGTGCTGCAGCTGCAAGAGTCTCTGGATAAATAGAGGATTTAATAATGTTCAAATATTTGTCCCAACCTCAAAGGATACCCTGAAATAGAACTAACTTTGCAGATGATACAGCTCTCCCCATATAGGTCTGGTGGCTCCTGCCCAGGGATTTCCTTGGGTATTTAATGTGTTTGGCTGACTCTTCAACCAATGCAGTTACGGTAGCAATCTGTGTGGGGATTTGGCTTCAGTCCTTTATAAATAATGTCAGCATAGTATGTAAGTATGACAAACTCGAAAATAGGAAATGCGTATTTAAATCTCTGGAAAATCTTCCCCATGGTTTGATGTTCTTGGACACATGAGAGTTGGGATTTTGAAAGGATTAATTAGCTTGGTCTAAACTTTCCTTCAAGTTTCAGAATCATATCTCACAGTTGCCATGGACTCTTGAGTGTCCACACAGCCAACCAACTCCTTGAAATAAATGTTCTACAAGAAACACCTTCTTGAAAATGTAAAACACAGACCCTTGATTTCAACATTCATTTTACCTCAGTTGTATGTGTTTGCTATTTTAAAAAGAATGTATATTTTCTAGAATCCTTAGTGTAACTAACTACCTTGAAATCAAAAGCTGTTGACTATTTTGGTAAAAAGGGATCCAATGCAAGTACATTTATATAGCCATTAAAACATTTTAGGGAACCAAGTGTGATGGTGTGGTGGGGAGGAAACCAGTATATAAGACTTTAAATGATTATTCCTCCATAAACTTGCCGGCTCAAAAGCAAACAAACAAAAAATAAGAAAAAAAGAAAGAAGGAAAAAAAAAGAGGGGAGGAGAGGTTGTGGAAGATCTGGTCCCTTTCTGAACACAAAGGTCTTTCACTTGTGGGAAATTGGAATGGGGGTATTTGGGTAGTGGAAAAAAATGTTCTAGCATGTGGTAATGAGGTTAAAAAAAAAAAAAGAAAGAAAGAAAACAGCAATGGATGATTACTTTTCTCCATCAAGGCCCCTTTATCCTCATAAGCTCAGACAGTGGTCAGCATGTTAGACACCCCTCCCTGTTTTATCCATCCCTTAACTATGTTCTTTGACAGGACTGGTTTATACAGCTGGGCCTTTGTTCAGCCTTGGGGAAAGCAGTGGAGAACAGCAGAAAAGATGGCAGATAGAGTAGCTATAAAATGGTACATGGTAAACACTGCATTGAAGTGCAGGATTCTAGCTTGAAGGCTTTAATTTTGTTAGATTCTTTTTTTTTCTTTTTTTTACAGATTTGTAAACTCTATACCTTTAAACTTTTTTAAGAAATAAAAATAAATATAGATTTTGTAGTATTAAGGGTAAGTGGATTATGTTGATCATTAAAAATTCTTACCAACTGTATTTTAACAACCAATAGGAATGAACTCAGTTATAGTAACATCTAAAATTATAATCTTGAATAAGGTATGTCTAATATAGTAACACTATTTTAGAGAACATGAACATTGTATGTGCTCAGGCACAGAATTGACTGAAAAGAGAAAGCATTGAGGAAAATCTATTTATTCAAAAGGTTTATCTACATGACATACTTCTAAAATATAAACAAGTAGGAATTTAATAGTGATCTTACCATTAGCCTTATTTTGAAATCTAGTGCACACCTTCTACTTTTGTGTGTTTATACTTGTCATAGCATTTCATGAATTTGACAATTATTCTCCTCCACAGTATATGCCATACCCTTTGAATTTTTATTTCAGGGCCAGGAAACTGGTAGCCTTTCAGTTAATACTCCACAGTTCTTATCCATTTATAGAAGAAGAGCTAGCATTCCTAACATGTCCACAGTGGCAATATGAACCATGCTTTTAAACTTTTTTCCTCCTAAAAACAACAGGGAATGTGCTAAAACCAGAAAGATTAATGGGGGAAGAAGATAAACAGTTAAGACATAAAATGAGTTTAGAGGTCAAGCTAGAAAAATAGGAAAGCTTATGGATTTAATTCATATTCATCCAAGCAAAGGAGCTTTGGCATGAAAGGCACCAATGAAGAGGCTCAGCATTCTTATAACATCAACCATAGCTGCATCCCGCTGTTTTGGAGTTTGGGTTGATAGATGCTCATCATCTTTGGCACTGCACCCTCACTTTTGGACTTTTTGTGATTATGATGGCGAATTCTTCATTTTTGCTGGGAAGTTCAGAAAATGTATCTTTGCCACAAATGCCCATCCCTCCCATCAGAAGCTGTTGTTCTAGGAAAGATTTGTGCACTGTATATATGTTCTTTGCTGTCTATTTTAAATACAGCATAAATATTTTTCTACTTTGTACATTTTTCAACAGCTGCTATAGAAACAAGCTGCGACCAAGTCTATATGGGGCATGGGGAGAGATAGTAAGCCACTAAACTGCCCAGAATTTAGTAATATATAAACTATTCTTGTCAGGGTTATTTGGATTCCAAAGAGGATAGGGGGTCAGAATATTTCTCTTCATTGCACTACTTAGGCAGTGAATTCTTGACAAATCTGATGCTGGTGTCCAGTATTCCTTTTAGCTGTGAGTCTCCTTTCTCATTTCTGCTAGCAGGGGAAACATTCTCTAGAGGGTTGCTTTAGACGGCTTAACTTGCTTGATTTCACAATGACCTTTGAAAACAAAAGAAATTAAAACTAGACTGGTTACTTAATTATTTTTGTCATCATTGTTAGATCCTAAATAAATTAAACATGCCACAGATTTTATTTCAAGGCGAACACCATGCTAAGAATAAGTCACTTTTGATTATGGAACAATTTGCTATTTATTTAGACTTAGCCAGTAATGTGAGAAGGGAGGGAGAAAGCAGAATTGGGAGTGGGCACTTTAAGAGGAAGCCCAGATAAGGAGACAGGGAAGGAGACTCAAAGTCAATATTTAAAAATATTATTTTGGAAAATAAAAATTTTACTCCTATTGGCAGTTTTCAGACTGCAGTATTGTGAAGTCCTAAAAAGGTCAAAATGACCTCGTGATTAAAACAAGTAAAGGGCTGTATTTACAAAAGACTCAAAACTAATTTATTTTGCATATTCATCTCACCTTACCAGTGATATTCATGAATGAAAATTCATCTCTTTTTCATTGCAAATATGCTGAATATCGTAAATTGTTTTAATAAGTAATTAAACATGCCCATATACACATGCATATATAGACACTAATACATCCTCATGAGGATAGCATGAAAAAAATTGCATTATTAAGGGATTAGTACTATTCACTGTGATAATGTTATTTAGGAATTACATATTCTTTGACTTTTCATGTGTAAGGAATTGGAAGGAGTTTGTTTCTACTCTATTTTTTTTTCTTTAAAATGTGCAAAACTTTTAACCAAAGTTTAAAATTATGTAGTCAATGAAAGTTGTTAGCATCTGATTACAATTGTCTTGATGTGGTATGGTCCAGTCTTTAAGAGAGAGATTTCATTAAAAAAGAAGAATATTAATGCTGTTTGCATACCATTAGGTAGTGGTCTTCTTTTTCTTCCTCTTCCTCCTCCTCCCCCTCCCATTCCTTCTCCTCTCCCTCTTTTCCTTTCTCTTCCCTTCTTCTCCTCCCCACCCGCCTGCTCACACAAGACACACACATACCTCTCAAACTTCCCTGACAGATTCATTCAAGGACAGAGCAATAGCAACTGAATTAACCCCTTTTGCATTAGCAATTGTTCTGATAGAGAGTAGAAAAGATGGTCCCTGTTGCTGATGTTCTGTAGTTTTAAAAGATACCTCAGTAGAGATCTTGAGAACAGATAAGCATCTCATACAATATTCTTTCAGTGCCTATCCAACTGTTTATAACCTGAAATTTATACATGTGGCAACCATATGTTTCAGTAAATCCAAAAGGCTTCTAAATTTTAAGATTTTCTTTTGTCCAGAAGTACATGATTACTAGTTCATCAAGTTATTGATGAATTTTCTGAATTTAGGAATTAGAAAAATAGTTTGACTTAGGGGATTTTGTTTATTTTGTTTTGACTACTTTTTATTATTATTACTAAAAGACTTATACAGCACGTACTGGAAGAGACTGTTTTTTACTAATCCCTGGATTCTTCCCTCCAATCCTCTGTCTGTCCCGAGTGTGGGGTATGTGGCTACTCTTTGCTCAGCCCTCAGACACACAAGGAGCTGAGCATCTGGGGAAACTCAGGAGGTGAGCACTTTCACGCTGACTCAGAGACCAGCCGTATGACTCCAGTCTGGCGCTGTCACGCCTGGTTATGGAGAGGCAAGAACAATGCCTCCCTTGAGAAGGAAGAAAAAAGTCTAGTGCAGTCACAATTTTGATGTAAAATTTAAATCATCTCTCCACATCCTGTGGATTTAGAGCTGTCAGAAAGGCAAAACCATGCTTAATGGAAAAAGCTTTTTATTTCCTTAAAAAGTATACCCTCTATAACTATAAATAACAAGTTCTAGAATCACAGGTCCTAATGCTAGATTATTCAAAGTAATTTATAAATAATCAGAACAAAAGGAATTTGACATTTTCAACCTAGGGGTGTCTGAAGGTTAAACCTTTTTTTTTTTTTCTGTTTGTGATTAATGACAAATGTAGTTCACAACAGATTCCCGTTGATGAACCTGTGTTCCATTCTCCTGTACTCATACATTGGGTCATTTTACCTACAACCCAAAAGAAGTTTATATTCAACATTTAAAGGTCACAGTCATTTCTATTTTTTTTCCTTCAAGATGACTTGATTGATTTTTAATATATTTGATGATTAGAGAGTCTTTAATCAAGTATTTAATAACTCAAATAGTTGCTGCTTTTGAGGTAAGGAAATTATAATGATTAGTCATGATTCAAATAAAGACCAATTTAAGCTCTCTTTTAGGTAGAAAGTGCCAGATTCTTTCTTAAAAATCATGAGAAAAGTTTTGACATATTTTTCCAAAACAATCTAGAATTCTGTTGAAACATTTACCAGCTCTTTCTTTTTGAAAGTGACTTTGTATTTAGGAGTCATAAAAGTTCCCCCGATTTTCCTTCTGTCTTGTCAGTTTTATCATAATGAATTCTAATGCCTTTTCTGAGCATTAGAACATTATAGAATGATTACAGTAGAAGTTAATTAAATATATTCTTTCTACTTTTTATTTATCAGGAATACTATTGTTTTAGGCACTTAGTATGTGTGGATAAATTTAAAACTAACAATAAAATCTAAAACTACTAATTTTTATCTGCCATATGTACTCCTTTAGATAAATTTTGGCTCCACAGACCAGCTATTATGTTACTATAAAAAAGCAATCTTCTTATTTAGAAAAATGTCTGGGGATCTTCAACTGGTAAGACATAGTCTAATTTTGGAATAAAATTCTAATGATTTATAATTATTAATAAAACATAGGAAAACATAGAAAAGGAAGAATTGAATATTGAATTGGGAATCATTGTAGAAAATTAGGCTGCTGTGAATCCTTTCAAATGCTGTCTGCCTTACTCAAAAAATTAAAACAAGAAAAAAATGGACACATTAAAGTTAATTTTACTTTTTACCTTAGGCACATTAACTTAAGGACTACTGAAGCAACCCAGGCCCACCAAGAGGAATTCTGGGTTTTTTTGTTTTTTGTTTTTTTAATTTTATATCTTTTCCTGGGAGTACCTCCTCTTTCTTACTCTCTAGTCTGTCTCTGACCCTGGTCGGGTGGAAGAGACTGTATAGAGCTATTTCATAAGAACATTGAAGAGCAAAGAGAAGATCAGAAAAGTAGTTTTAAAAAAGTTAAAAATGGGGCTATTCTGATCACAAAGGATTGATATAATGATGTCCTTGATCTCAATGCAGAGAACATCTCAAATGACATATGGGACAGGGCAAAGATAAAAAATAGCAGTGATCAGGATTGCTTTAAAAAGTTGTTGGTGACTACAGCATTTTAATCATCACAGTTTAAAAGTAAAATATTTTATATGCTCCTTCAACTTTAAAATGAAATGAAGATTTATTCATAGGTAGCTATAACTTAAAAATGATTTTTTCTATTTTGTTGGTTTTTAGGTGTACATGTTATGGTAAGTTTTGTGGATCTCTATTCTGGTGAAATGTGTAGTAAGGATTACAAGGTTACAAGGAAGTCCAGACTGATTTACTACTCAGTGTTGTCTGTTTTTTATATTTCTATGAATTTTGTGCTTCTACTTCTATTTTACGCCAGGACCTGATGAACTTGTTCATGCTTCTAAATAACAATATAATGAATGAAGTCTTTGTACATAGGAAGCAAGGGGTAGAAAAGTATAGAGATTGGCATTTTCTATATCAGAAACTTATGACAAAGAGAATTTAGAGAGAGGAGAAGAAACATGTAAAAGTTTGAATGATTACATATTCATCACAAATAAATTTTCTATTTAAAAGTTTTCTGAATATTATATATGACAGACTTGGTTGTCAAATTTACATGGAATGCTATCAGAGTAAAGACAAAAATAACTCGCAGTGTGGAAATTATGTTCAAACCCTGTAAGAGGGAGGAGGAAAGTCTGAGCCATAAATCATGAATTATAATAATTGAAATTCAAAGATAAGAATAATGAAATAGATATTTTTTCTTTAATAAAGTGATATGTTAATTATGTATAATTCTGTTTATACATCAAATAGAAGTTTTGTTTCATTCATCTGAATTAAAATATTTTCATTCAAGCTCAATGCCTCTTTTAATTCCTTATATTGAATAGGTAATATTCTATTGCGAATAGGTTCTTAATACACAGTGGAGTTCAATTCCTGATATAGATTAGCCTTCTTACAACAACCTTAAATTACAAAGGGATCCAGACAAATGTAGTTGTGAACAAATCACCTTGCTACTAGAAAAACTGAAGAAATTTACTTCTAGAAGAACTTTATCTCCTTTGATATTTTATTATCAACTTTTGGTCATTGTAGGAAATAACTGAGATGATCAACTTACAAACAAAACAGTTCTCTTTTGGCTCACAACTTTGGAGGATCCAGTCCATGATTGGTTGGTCCCATTGGGTTTGGGCCTGTGGTAAGGCTGCACCCAGCTGTGGAAGCATATGCCAGAGCACAGCCTCTCACTTCATGGCCAGGAGGCAAAAATGAATAGGAAGGAGTGGTGTCCCACTATTCAATTAGAGGGCCTCCCTCCAGTGACCTAAAAACATCTCACTACTCTTAAAAGTTCTGCCACATCCTAGTAGTGCCTTCTCTGGGACTAAGTCTCTATGACATGGACCTTTGGGGGCATTAAGGATCCAAATTATGGTGGATTTGTAAGAGTTCCAATTTTAGTGCATCGCTAAGAAGATTCATCTTTTAAAATATTTTCATTTGTTTTTAAAACGTGTTCTGCCGTGCATATAATTTAACATGAGAGAGTGAGCATTAAAAACGAATGCAATGATTATTTAACTGGTCCTTGTGTTTAAAAGACAGTAGTAGTTACTTCCACAGAAATTCTGCATTTTCTGATTATCTGCTCCTTTAAAATCCCACCATCAACAAAGACTTATCTTCAAAACTAAACTTCCTCTTTTTTTTCCCCAATTGGCTTTTCTTTCTCATCCATATATTCCTCATATGAGAACAATCATTCTTTTAAAAAAAACAAAAAAAAAACATTAGTTATAGATGAACACCATGCCTTTATTTTATTTATTTATTTATTTATTTTATTTATTTTATTTATTTATTTTTATGTGGTGCTGAGGATCGAACCCAGTGCCTCACCCATGCTAGGCAAGTGCATTACCACTGAGTTACAACCCCAGTCCCAGCACAATCATTCTTCATACACGAAATTAATAACTTGGTGTTTGAACTATCTTATCACAGCCATACCACCCTGAAAGCACCTGATCTCCTCTGAACTCATCCACTTATTCTTCTCTGGTTCCCACCTTCAACTTTCTATCAGTTATAATTTCTGATGACTTTTCTTTCTCAGATACTATTCTGATTATTGTTGTGTAATTCACAAACTTTCACTAACTTCCTTCTGCCCTCAGAAGTGTGCATTTCAGCTCTTTGGTGTAGTCATTCAAGGTGGACAGATTAGAATCCTGGTTCCTAATCTGGTCCGTCTTTCTTTCATCTTTGCTTGCTGTGGCTTCTCCTAAAGGCTACTGAAACTTTATGCCCACTGTCCTGCATTATTCTCTAAATTTATTAGTTAATATCATTTCCTCTGATTAGAACCCTTTCTCCTTTGGTTTTATTGAAATTCTGATCCAACTTTCATCACCCTGTAGAGTTCTCATATTTTACAATAAGCATTGTCTCTGATTATTTTAGCCATCCATAGTCTATTATCCATCACTTATAATACTTAAAAAAACTCATTGACCTGCCAATATTTTTCTTGATGTATTAATTATGTTGCTATCTACCTGGTACATGGTGTACACATTTTTCAACTAATGAATTAATGAATTAGATAGATGAATGAATAAGTGGGTAAATGTCTTCTTTAACATCCTAAAAGATAAATCAGAAAGGTCATATCTAGGTTGCCTGTTTCTTTATAACACAGAGGTGGTTTGTCAAGCACAAAAGAAACCCATTCAATTCATTTTCATTTATTCATAGAAAAAATATTTTGAATGCCAACTATATGCTAGGAATTATGCTGTCATATAATTAATTGTATCTGATTCAGCAAAGAGGATTAGGTTATTTGGAAGAAGAAATACAGAGCAATTTGCAAAGTCTTTTATCAAATAGTCATCATTTTATCATTAATCTTGATTATATAGAGTGAAGTGGTCAAAAATAGACCTTAATTACTAAAATTTTAAGAAATATAAGACCTTATAGGCCATGAGAACAAGAAATTAAAAATGATGTTTTTTGTTTTTCAGGTGTTTGTGTTACAGCTTTGGATGGTGTTTGTAATAATAGGAAGAAAAAAAATTAAAAACTGAGTAAAGTTCAAAGCTATAATGATGCTTAGTTGTTCCATAAAGGTGACTCATGAGAGCTGATGGAGTAGTTTGGGGGGGTGGGCTTAGAAGCTTCCTCTTTGGTGGTAAAAAGGGAAGGAAGACTTTGTAGCAACACTGGAAGTTTTCTCATTCTAGATGTTTATTTTTTGCAATTTTTAAGATCCATAACTGTGAGCATTAAAATAAATAATATTAACATTCCAAAAGAATAACCAGTAGAAGGCACTGCTACCCACAACTTTAATTTATCCCTGGAGTATAGGATTAAAAGTCAAAGGTTAAAATATTTAGAGAATAAAATCTTGTAAAATGAACTCTAAGTCAAGCAGCCCCTTTCCTGAGTCTTTTATTTTACGTTTGTTCCATATGCAGAATTCCTTTGACTTTGTCATACTGTCATTTTCTAGAATAATTGCAACAAGGAAAATATCTTAGGCAAACAATGGTTTTGTATTTTTTTTTTTATTTTAAAGCAGTTAAGTAGGTGATACCTCAGAAATAAGTTTATTAATAATTAACTATGTATAGTTTTAAAGTAGTTTAACTCCTATAATGTTCTCCATATTTTAAACAGAAATGTAAGATTTTTAAGAGTACTTTAACAAAAAGTTTTCCAATTGCTTTACATTGAAATTATTAAAATAAGAATATTGTCATCACTTAGCTGGATTTCCTGTTCTCTGTCATTGAGACATCACAAGTATTCTGGACCCATGAGATTAGATAGTACTGATATCCATAGCTAAGGCATAGTCAATAGGTTGCTGGTTTTAGTTAGTAGCTGTTCCATATTTATTGAGAGACTACTGTTTTCAGAAAGTTAACTAAGTATTAGACAAGTAACTGCGAACAGAAATAAGACTACCTTCTTGAATCTTACAAATACTGGAAGAGACAGTAAAAAACAGATGCTTATAAAATGTCGTTGGATGATAAGGGCCACAAATAAAACAAAGAGTAAGGAATGGGGGGAGAGCTGGTTTCAGAGTAACCAAGGGAGCCTTCTGATGAAATGTATATTTGAAAAGAAATCTAAATGAAGTGGCAAAAGTGCACATCTGGGGTAAGAGGATTTCAGATTGAGAAAATACCAACTGTGAAAGAAATGATAAAACCAATACTAAATTAGTATCCAATGCTGCTGAAACAAATTACCAAAAAATTTCCTGGTTTAAGCATGATAAACATGCTATCTTTTTCTTTTTGTTCTTGATGTCAGAAGTCCTAAAGTGAAGATATTGGCAGGACTGTGTCCCTTCTAGAGCCTCTAGGGGACAATCATCACCTTTTCTAGCTAATAGATGCCATCTACATTGCTTGGCTCATATCCTCATTCTCTGACTTCAAAACTGGTAGGACAGTATCTTATAGTCTCTCCTTCTGGTTCTGACCTTTTTGTTCTTCCTCTTATAAAGACCCTTATAATTACTTTGGACCCAGCAATAGTATCCATAATTATCTCCCCATTTCAAGATCGTTAACTTAATCACACCTGCAAAATCCCTTTTCTATACAAGGCCACAGAATTCACAGGTCCCCCAGAATTGAGTTCAGGACATTTTGAGTAGGTAGGCATTATTTCAACTAATACAAATGGTTTGCAACATTGGCTCCACATTAGCATCACTGGAGAGTTCTGAACAATTCTGACACTCAGTCTGTACTCTAGAACCAATAGCATCAGAATTTCTGGAGATGGGACCTAGATGTCTGTAATTTTTAAACCTCTCTAGATAATTGCACTGTACAGTCAATGTCACGAACCAGTGGTTTCCTTTTCGATTGCAATCTCACAACCTCTATCTTGATTCTGTACATACAAGATACAAATGGGGATATCTTACTTGCAGAGTTCTTCTAGCGCACATGGAGAGCCATCAGGCAATAGCAGAAGACTCCATTAATTTTTAGTTACTATTACATATTGACCAAAGTAGTGTGATGGTGTAGAGTGCTACAGAGAGAAGTGAAGGAAAAGCAACTTATTGTCCAAATAACTTGCTACTTCCCTTCATGTCTCTCTCAGCAACTCTAGGAGTGTTACAGAGTAGAGATGGGATGTGATCCATGATTCTCAAGCTGCTCCTTTTCCTATGTAATCTTGAACCCTAAATTTATATTGACTTTCTAAAAGTATCTCTGCATCTTTTGTTATGACTTCCCACATGAAATTTCTCTCCATTTATCCAAAAATTTCCATTTGCTCTTCTTTTCCCTTGAGATCCAACTGGTCAACCATTCTCTGAAGTATTTCAGCATGCTCTGCTCTCATGAAGCTCTCAGGTGTTTGGCTGTGATGTCATTTGGCCTTTAGACTGAACTGATTTTTATTATCATTTCCGCCTTTACTTAAAATCTCCTCAATTAGTACATAAGCTTCTTAAAGCAGAGTTGATTTTTAAAATGCTTATTAGATGAGTATTTTGCACATAGTAGAGGGTCAATAAATAGTTATGGATGATTTGAAGGTGTCTCTCTTGCCTTGGTATTAAACATGAGTTCTTTCAAGTTTTTGTTTTTTTTTTTACCATTCATAAAACTCTGTTAAAGACCGCTGTTATATCAATTCCATAAAGAAGTGTCACATTAAATTACATTTGTCTGTCTCACGTCAGTTATTTTGAAGTCTAGTTTTGTTCCTTGGTAAATCCAGCATTTACCACAGGAATGAAAAAAAAAAATCTCAGAATGAATACATCTGAGCATATGCCACACTAGATCCTCAAATTGTTTCAAGGTACCCTCACACTCCAAGTTGCAGGAATTGGAACATATCCCATAGGGACACTGTATGGTAGTCTGGGGTGCCTTCTTCCTGCATTTGAAATTGAGGCTTCCCTCTGTCCATGATGAAGTCCTTTGTTTGATGGGTTAACAAAATTTCAAGATTCTGATGTTATTGGTGATTTGGTTATCAGTGTTTTTAGAGGTACTGTGGGTCATACTAAACACGAGTGCTGGTAGTGAGACCAACACATTGATACCTCTCTGCATAACTTGTCAGATACGTACTATTTCTAACTTAATAGTCTATTACTGTAATACAACCACGTTTGCTTTTGTGTAATAACTTAAAACATCTCTTAAGAATCTTTATTAATAATATTTTCAAGTCCAACACATTAAGAACATTCTGTAAGACTTTGGAAATGAAACTGAAATAGACATGAACTATGTGATATTCTTAGAATCCATTCCCTTCTGGCACCATCACTCCTTCATGTTCAGTGTTTTAACCTTTTTGCTCCATAGAATGTTATACACAGAGAATGCGTACCCAATTGTACAAAATTAATTTAGATATTGAGATGGTCATAAGTTTTGAAAAGAATATCAAATCTTATCTGTTTGCCTTATCTATGTCTACTTCTGGACTTTCAATTTTCATAATCATTATAAATAATGGTATTAATGAAGTAGAAATCAACAGAAGAGTCATAGTTCTAAAAGTTATAGAACTGTAATAACTTAGGAAAGACCAGCTGATCTAGTTTTCTGTTCTTTTCTTTAAATAGGTTCTCAATTTTATTTATTTATTTACTTTTATTTTGATTCATTATACACAAATGGAGTACAACTGTTGTTTCTCTGGTTGTGCACAAAGTAGAGTCACACCATGTGGGTAATCATACATGTACGAGACTGGCTGTCATTTGCCTAGAGTTTTCAGACACTAAGAGATTACACATGAGGTAGAGGTAGAGACCACAGAAAACCAATTTATTAATTCCATAATGCCTACACCATCCACAAATACTGCTGTATGTTATAGTAAAGGCATACTCTCCTTATACTTAAGTACAGGTGGAACCAACAAATAACTAAAAGTCCCTTTATTAATTTACTGTGACAGACCTCTTCATAAAGACCTGAAATATTTCAAGTGTGTTTTGTCTATCAGTTTTTTATATGGGAATCAGAAGTTTGCTTACAGAACTGGCAACTAAAACAGCAGGAGCTAAGTATCTCTAGTGTTTAGGGGTTGTTACTTATAATAAAATATCAGTTTGATGGTAGAGATGATAGGAATGGCACTGCCAATAAGACTAAAACTATTTTAACTCTTAATTCCAGCCCTTTATATTCCTCTCCATATTTGACAATATACTTGGAATAGATGTTCGTAATGGAATGGAAGGTAGTGTAAAATACTTGAAATGTGACGGCCAAGACTATTTCTCCCTAAGGCAGCACTTACATGGTAGCTACCAATATTTCCTCCTCCTTCTCTGGTCTTAGCTGATCACCTCTACTGTTAACATTTCCCTTTAATAATTGCTAATACTTTTGATCAATTTACAGTTAAGTATTGCTGGCCAGGGAGCATTTCTTTAACAGGAGATTTTGTGATTCATGTTGATTTTACAGTTAAACTCCTGAAAAGAAATCCATTTTCCTTGGTTTGCTGTTTTTTTGTGTATTGGTTTTTGGGAATATGTGGGTCACCCTGGAGTTTTAAATTTTGCAAAATAAGAAAGTGCTTTTATTTGAGTATATACTCTTCATTAAGTATTGTACAAGCTGTTTTCATATGGTACGTCGTACATTTCCCAAAAGATTGAAAATGTAGATATTATATCTCACCTTGAAAATGAGTAAATTGAGATGGATTAAATCTCACAAGTACGTGGCAGAAGCAGTGTTTTAACCCATGTTTGTCTGATACTAAAGTCCTTAAGTGTCTTCTGTCCTCTTCTTAATATTATCCTTTCCTTAATTGAATATCTTCAGTATTGAAATACATTTTCCTTCTCAAGCTTCTAAGACTAATAATAGTATTCCCTAACAATGATTAGGGTCTTTCTTTTGGAAATACATTTTCAATTTAAAAATCTGTGCTGTTTATGAAGGAAGTGGTGTGGCAGTCAGGGAATGCTGCCTCTAGCCCATCCCACTGGTCTAGAATAAGAATGGATGATTCTGTAAATACTCTTTGTTGAACAAAAAAATAAAGCATTTTCAAGGTCAGGTCAAGTTGTAAATATTACAGGGAGTTTTTTTTTTTTTTCATCAAACATTTTAACTCAATTCCATTTCTATGTAAAATTTTTAATGAAAGGAAAAGGAACTTGCTGTTTAACAAAAAATATTTGCCACATATTTTTAACCTCTGATGATACGCTGAATCAGACTCCAATACAAAGAAAATATCTAATTCTTTTTCAGTTATCTAAGCTCATTTTCATATAGGCCTTAGCTCATCAAAACAAAGCATTCTTCTTTGGATTTATTTTTCTGAAAGAATTCTAAGGAGTAAATAAATCTGCAAAATCACATCTAAATTATTTGTAGAGTTGTGAAAGTAGAATGAAAATAGTTTTAGAGTCTGATCTTTTATTACCTTGCAACTTTGATATCAGAACTAAAGACAAAATTGGGTGAGTTGGGGAGGTAAGGTAAAGAAAATTTTCAAATGTTTCAAGATTAACTGTGATTCTAAAATTTGTTCAATTCTTAAGCTTTCAACAAATACCAAACTTATTGTCAGTTGCTCTGAGGTTTGCTTGTAACCAATATTTCTGCATTTCACATTAATCTTACTTTTAATAAAATGCAAATTTCTTCTAATGACAATCATTTATTGTTTTATTTCTTATGAAGGAAATTTTAGTTCTTCTTTTAAAACTGCCAACAGTATTTGCTATTCATAGATGTTCTGTCTTCAATAAGGTCTATCAAAGTATAACACTAGATGGGTATTTTTCTTTCCTTTAAAACGAAATGGTCTTTCATTATGCAGTGTTCTTAGGTGAATTCTCTTGTTTAAGAAGCCAGAATACAAGAGAGTGCTATATTAGTGTATTATTCTCACAACAAACAAGCACTGTTCTGTTGCTACCTGCTTGGCCATTGTTTCTGATTGTGTGTGCTTTGCAGTGGTATTTGGATGGTTTCCTGCTCTCTGCTAGCACAAAAAGGCATTTCTGTTACAATGGCCCCTAACCACACAATGACGGCATTAAGGATTTATGTGGAGGTTTCATTATTTTCTCCTCTTTTGTTCCTTCCAGGATGTCTTCCAAGCGACCAGCCTCTCCGTATGGGGAAGCAGATGGAGAGGTAGCCATGGTGACAAGCAGACAGAAAGTGGAAGAAGAGGAGAGTGACGGGCTCCCAGCCTTTCACCTTCCCTTGCATGTGAGTTTTCCCAACAAGCCTCACTCTGAGGAATTTCAGCCAGTTTCTCTGCTGACGCAAGAGACTTGTGGCCATAGGACTCCCACTTCTCAGCACAATACAATGGTAGGTTTCTCATGGTCTGTTGTGCCTACACTCACTTTGTGACCAGTCTTCTCTAATAGTTTGGCTTCAGTCCTTTGCTTTATAATTATCACCTACTTAATAGCCATGCACAGGATTCACTCCTAGCGTCATAGAATTCTACACAGTAAACTGGTTCCAGTAGGAAATATTATTTCATTTGTTTGGCTTTTTGTTTTTGTTTTCAAAATTTTGCTTTTGAGACACAGTTTGTTTAAAGTAAAAACCACACAAATCCTAAGAATGATGTTAAAGTAACACATTGAAAATTAGCATGAAAGTTGGATGTCATACTCATTCTAATACAAGTTTTATCTGGATAGAGTTGCAGTGATCAGGACTTGGCCATTTCCACCATGAGAAATCAAGATTTTTCCATTTTTTTGTTTTGCCCAGATTCAATTCCAGTATTTCTTACAGAACTTGGGATTTTGTAGAAGTTCTATTTCAAAGACAGTACAGTTTTCTAATATGACCACACTAATGTTACTTTCTAACTCAGCCCCATACATGCTGTTGTTTCAATAAATCAGCAGTTCCCTGTCATATCCTATTCTAGAACATGTGCCTCAGGGTAATTCCCCTGGGCCTTCACCCTGTAGTCTGGGTCTCCAGATGATCAGGAAACTGGGGCTTTGTGTACAAGAAGAAAGAAGGCAGTACAGCATAGTTGGCTAAAGCCTGTACAGCACACCCAAACATTAATAAGGGTTTTGGATCTGTCTTAGCAACTTAAATACACAGAATCATCGTGCTAGCCTGCGAGGTAGCAGGACACTTGGCTGCCAGTAATGCCACCCTCATCTTGTCAACATGGAGCTTGAATGGATGCCACATTTTTGTGACCTTTCCTCTCCTTCATCTTTTCTCCTTCAAGGATGCCAGTGCAGTTAGTTTGAACCTGATTAGACCAACAAAAATACATTTCATCATACATTCTCACACCTTTAAAGACAGTGCAAATGCTGTTAAATCTTTTTTATTCTCCAGGAAATAATTACCTACCAATGTATTTGTTCCTGTAACAGAATTGCTATATAGAAAATTAAATGAAGAAGAATCAGATGTCTTCTAAGAGCTGTGTGACAGACAGTATACTCTGATTTTCACATTAGTTTTAAATAATCTCATTCAATGTTTTATGCTTCATAGTTCAAAATTTTTTTGAGTATTTGATTATGTTCCCAGATCCCCCTCTGAAGAATTTTTTAGCTAACACATATGTAGCACTTACATAAAAGTGATATTTTAAGTACTGCTTAATAATAAATAATAACTCAACCATCACAATAATTCTATGAGGTAATTAATTAATCTTGTAAGGCAAGATTAATAACGAAGAAACTAAGGCATGAAGAGGTTAAAAACTGGCTCCAGATCACAGCTAAGAAGTGGGAGAATGAGGGTTTACTCAGGCAGTCTGGTTTTGGAGTCCATGATTATAAACTTTAGGTACTGCAGCTTCTGCAGTACCTAAGCATAGGCATGCTTTAAATTCTCATTATCTATAACTTGGCAAGTTAAATCACACTAGTCATAATTCTTTGTTCTTCCTTCCATTATGAGTTCATGTTAGCTATGTGCAACGTGGGTACAATGGGTAGTGCACAGGTTAAAAGGGTCAGGAAGCCAGACTCTCCTTTTGGTATTATGTCACTTGTCACGCCTTTTCCCTCTTAGCATTTTGACCATCACCTGCCCTCTGGGAGTAGCCAACCGAGAATGCCTCTGGGATTGGTTTTCCTGTAATAGAACTATACCTATAATACTGATTTCAGGGTTGAATATAAATAGTTATGACTGGAATACCAAAAAAGATGAAGAGGAGATGATTTTAATTATACTCACAAATGGATATGAGAAAAGTATATTAAGTTGCATTATGTAGTGGCCTGAGGAGATGCTGTGATATGTAGGTGGTTAGTGTCAACAAAACACTTCAGTTTTTAATGGAGAATTTTGTGTAGCTAAATAAAAGCTATGAAGAACTGTCCACTTTGTGCTGTTTTATGTTGGATAACATAGGAATAGTACTTTCCCTTAGTGTAACACAACCCCTTCTCCATGTAATGCAGAAGGTCTGAATTGGGATCTGTGGATCTCTTGAAAGCAAAATGAGGATTGATTCTGTGTGTGTGAGCATACCTGACTCACATTATGACAACCATCAGTCTTTTGAGTACCTCTGTAACCCAGGAAGCCTGGGATCTGCGGTTCTGCGTGTTAGAGCAGGGCACACACATGATTCACTAGAGCTGTAGTTACATCAGCACTTACACTTTCTCTTACTGTATGTCCGATTGGCTTCTGAATTTGTTTCTACTTCAAATATTTATAGATTTGAGCTGCTTTTCATCTGTTGAGTAAACAGTTGGAAGCGTCATCTACATGAACTCAAATTTTCTGCCTTTCCTTCAAACTCTTTTCCAAATTCCTTGAGATATGACTTGAATTGTTTACCTCAGTTTTGAGACTGTACGTCCTGTTGCTTACAGGATTTAGTCCCAAACTCTTTTTATCTTAGCAAAATTCTCTTTAGAGCATCAGTCTCTGGCTTTTGTTTTCTCGCATACCATATCTTGATATGGACCCATCATGCTGAACTTTCCACGCATGTTCAGTGGATAACAGATGGTCCCTGAATGACAGTTTTATTCTTTCTACCTGGAAAAATCCCTTAAATTCTACCTTTTTAGTGAATCATGTTTCTCTCACAAGACTGGGTTCAAAAATTGTCACTTCTTTGATGTTTTCACTGATTTCCCATGGCAGAAAGGGAAATAGTTATTACATTATTATTTTATCCATGACATTTTCTATATCTTTTCTTGTGGTCTGCATTATAATTTATGCATTTACATGTCTGCCTTTCCACGTAATGTATTTCTTTTTGGAGGAACAGTTGTATTGATACATATTTATATTTCTGGAATCCAGCATATAATAGATACTCAATTTATGATTATTGACTAAATGGCTGAATTGATAGGGATGAATAAATAGTAACTGTGTCTTGGGAAAGGTTGTTAAAGACACTAACTCATGGTGACTATAGTTCTAGAAATTTTAGAACTAAAGTAGAATTTGCTAATATAATACATTCAGAAAGCAGAATGTCATGATGTATTCAGCTGTTAAATAGATTAAGATATCTTTTACTAATTTATCAAAATGATTAAATATATTTATAGTATTATTATTCAACATGATCCTTTTTCCTTTTTCTGGATACTAGGCCATTGTCCTATTTACACAATAGGTTCTTTTATTTCAGTAAGGAAATACATTCTCTATTTTTTTCCTATTCAATATCTTTGAAAACAGAGAATGTTTCATAGTCTTTATATCATAGAGTTCAATTTAAGAAAAAGAGGCATATTTCATTGCCTATTTATGTGTGACATTCATCCATTCTTAAATAGAGAAAAAAAGATTTTAGAAAGTGTATATTTGCTTGCCTGAATAGGTTAGAGGCAAAGTAAAATCATTGAGTGATTCCTGCGATGCTGGCTTGAGATGCTTTCAGTGTAAAACTTAAGTTGGAAAACATTTCCTGAGATAAAAATTCTGTATACTTAATGACTATAGCCATTTAAAAATGTTCCTATCAAGGGTATGCAAGTGTTAAGGTTGAAACTGAGCCAGATAAGGATGTAATTCCTCCTTTCTGAAATTGTGTTTATTGCCTTAGTATTTTGCAGAAATAAACTCAATGCCTAACTAAGAGCAACTCCTAAACAGCTGTAACCCTTATGAAGACTAAAAGCTCATTCATACTTGCAATGTTTTACTCACTGTTCAGAAAGCACTATGAATGCACTGTCTTAGAAGCACATTATATACATATGTTCATCAACTACCCTCGTATTTCCAGTCTATAGGAGATCCAGGCACAGATCATTGTAAGTCTATGAAAGAGCCTGATTCTGTTAGTCCCTTCAATGAAGCTCTCATGATCTTGCCAAGTAATTAATAGTGAGATTTGATTCACATATACTCTTCTAAAAGTTAAAAGCATTGTGAAGGTCTGATTCTGAAATGAGCAGAAAGGCTTTTTTTTTTTTTATGAGCTTCATTTCTAATTGATTAGTTTCTCCTGGTCCCCTTTGTTGATGGTTTATTTAACATGGATTTGGAGACTTGCTTCAAAGTTTCAAAGGCAAGCAAGAATCACTATAATTTCTGACTTATTTTCACTAATAGTTCTGATGCAGATGGATTTATTGGATGATGTGAGAAACTGACATCCAAAATATGTCTGTATGTCAGTTAAGGTGAGCATCAATAGGCATTAGAAGGACCTAGAATGAGTCTGAAGAGAACTGAGACAACAGTAAACCAGTCAGGGGTCTCTATGGAAGCCATTGGGTGCTAATTTTCTGTCTGGTTGCTGCTACTTCTGTTGATTAGATTGCTGTTCCAGTGTCAAATGCGATCTGAAATGGAAGTGTTGACCACCTGTGGTTACTGAATAATCAGTTATCTAGTTTTTAAACTATATTCTAGGTTACCCAAATTCCCTTTGGACTCCTTAAGCCACTCTTGTATTGAAAAAAACAGCATAATATTTTCATTATAAAAATAATTTAAGTAAGTTGCTCTAGAGAGAGCTAAATTTTATTGTGAAGTAAATACTACATGTGTATATTTTTAATCTTTAAATATTTTTTTCAGTGTTTAGGATTTAGCCCATACTAGATAAGTACAGTGCATACTAAATAAGTACTGGATCACAGATCAACACCAGCCACCTTCCTTTTTTGTTTGAGTCAGAGCCTCCCTATGTTTCCCAGGCTGGTCTCAAATTCTAGGACTCAAAGAATCCTTCAGCTTCAGCTTCTGGGACTGAGCTTCTGGGACTATAGGCATGTGTCATTGTATCAACAGAGTATATTAAAAATATATATATATGTGTGTGTGTATATATATATATATTTAAATATCCATTGGATTTGGAAGTATGATCTTATTAGCATCTTATCTATTGTTCATATTGATTGACAACATTTCCTTGTAGTTGTTAAAAAAATCTAGGTATACATTATCTGAGTTTAATAATATGAAGTATATTAAAATTAATGAACTTAAACTTTGCAAGAACCCTAATTATCTGAAAGCAACATTCAATAAGTCAGTTTCTTCCTTAAATCCATCAAAAGAAGGAAAAGATTTGTTTTCAAGTAAATCTTTTATAAAGGTTAGATATATAGGTGGGGCCCCAAGTATTACTGTGCAGCAAGGCTCCAGTGAAGGAAATCTAGGCTCCAGCACTGGAAAACATCGTTCGGAGTACATGGCAGAGAGAAGGTCAGGTTCATGTTCAGCTTCATGGCAGCTCCTGAGATTCTTTATTTACACCAAATATTTTTAATTACTGCGTTATAACTGTCTTGAGATACTCATTATATAAATTTTATTTATAATGTAGAAGTCAGTTGTATTTTTTTTCTGTTTGTTTAGAATAGTGGTTTGTATGAAATATCCAGAAAATTCAAGAAGGGAAAGAGAAAAAGGCATGAGTTACTTAAAAATTAGTCACAGAATAGGACCTTAATTACGGTGTGGCAAAGATTCCTATTTTTATATGGTGCTTCTGATACGCTTTGAAGTTTCTGGTTACCTTTGTACATCCAATTTAGCATAAGTTATTGTGATGCTTTAATGCATACCATTGTTAAGCCAGTGTGGTTATTGTGCCAGTTCTAATAATGAGAATTTCATTGTTTAGGGAGAGCCGTCTCCTACACTCTAGACAAAAGTGTAATTACTTTTGAACGATGTGGAATGTGCTCAGTTTAATAGCATGGAGAATAGATTCAGAAAGATTCAGATAAAGTAAGCTTGGAAGCCATATGTGCAGTGTGGCAGTATAAAATTATGATAGCAGGCAGTATAATTCTACGCACACACACCCGATTTCACAGTTTATCTATAAACTGTTGTTTCTGTAAGAGATAGGCTTGCTTATCTGAACAAGGCCAATTCAATTGAAACAAGGTGAAAATGGTGACAAGTTTGTATTTGTTTTTTATGGTAAATTGATGTTTATCATACAAAGAAATTACATTGTTACAAATATTTTTCTGTACATGTTGTCACAAAATACCACATGAAGCAGTTTATCTAGATATGATCCCAGCCTTGTGTTTAAAATGTAAGTAGTTCAGTCTTTACACTTGCATTGTTTTAGGAAATCACCCCCAGGGCTAGCAGGAACAGGAACCTGTGAAACACAATCTACTAGGGCCCACCAAAGCCACTGGATAAGTTGCTCTCTGGATTGTTTTGTCCTATTGCCAAACCATTCCATTCCACTCAGTGGTAGGAGGTGATGTCTAATGTTAACTCATGAAAACTTTGATGCATATAGTATCCACAGTAGTTAAAGTAATATTACTAAGTGAAAAGTTAGCTGGGCCTGGAGAAATTACCAAGTTTTCTATCTCTTGGAAAAAGTGCTAAGAGGAATTGTGAGATTGTTCAAGACATCTAATAAGGATCTGCTCTTAGCTTCCCCACACAGCCATCTGCAGAGACAGAGTAGGGGCTAGAACCTCTAATTCTACAGTAATGGGGGAAACAAGTTTACTTATAATTTGGCCTTATGGAATTTTGAACGAAAGTTTCAATAGGGAGTATTGCAGAAAGATCTAGCTCAGATATATATAATGAGTGTTTACCAGCAGAAATAAATTAATGAGAACCAGTCTTTTCCTCACATGTCTTTTTGTGTAGTATGGAGATAAGCACAAAATCACCATAATATAATAGAACATGTTAGATTCCTGAAACAAGAGATTGATAGTTGAAAGATATCTCATTTGTGGAGATCAAAATAGATTAATTTGAAATAGTTTCTACTGAAAATAATTCAAAGTACCAAATTATTTTAAAATATAAAAAAACACATATACATGCATACATTGGATCAATTACCATTAATGTGAGGTGTTTATAATGAAATATAGTTTTCATATTTTTCTTATTTTCTCCAGCAGAAATAGCTCACAAAGAATAATGGAGAAAATTAAAAAAAAAATAAGGCATACTCTAAGACTTTTATATAAAATGTAGAGAAGTTAGTAAAACATGTGCCTGACATTGATAGGGATAAAAGCAGCTACTGTAGCTTTGGGGGTTTTAAATGTTTCTTTTCTTTATCTAAGTGACCACCTTGAATGCAGTGGTAAGAATGATGAAATACTTGGCTGGGATCTGGAAATAGCAAGGACACCAAGAAGCAATGCTGGAAACTTATCTGGCATGCTGCTCCTGATTTTGTGGAATGGATAGGTGGTCATCTATGTCTCATTTGTTAGTCTCAGACCTGAATGTAAAACAGGGGTGCATGGGGGGAGGGTCATCTATATTATGAAGTGAAAAATAATGAAAGGTCTCTTGGTAACCAGATTTTATTCTGTCTTTGATGTTTTGTTTTTAGTTCTTCCTCATTTCTTCCTTTGATTCTTTTCTTCTTTTGCTGCTCTTCTTCCTTTCTCTTTCAGTTGCCTCTATAAGAAAACACTCTTAAGAGATCTGCTTGTGGATCTCAATAGAGCCATTATCAGAGAGGGAGACGGGGTAGGAGAATCAGCACCATTGTCCTCTGATATAGACTTCCTTCCTATTTACATATACTGGCCCTGGGGGTTTGCCAGAACTTCTTGAAGTCAGGGTAGGCTTCTCTTACTGCATGTGATTAATAAAGATCAATTGGTTTTGTGATCACATTTTTGCTGTTTTTTCAAAAATAGGGACAATGTCGTGAGTTCTTCACAAAACTATATAGTATATTATTTATTTGGTTCTGAGATTATACTTTACTTTTCTTTCATGATCCAGTATTGATAATGGTAGTATTTTAAAGTCCTTAACTTGGCAAAACAAGACTTAGAACCCCATGTTGGTTCCAAATTACTTTCAGCAGTTGTTCCTGATGAACCTAAATATTGGTGTGGGAGCTAGTAGTTTAGGGGATACTTGTGTTCTTCATGTGGCTATCCATTTAAAATTATTTAACAGCTTATGTCACTCTTTTTAATCAATTATCTAACTTGATTAATTGTGGTTTTTTTTTTTTGGTTTTCAAATTTCTTTCTTAAAACTTAGATTGTACTTATAAAGATAAGTAAAAATTATAGGTAAAATTTAATAGGGAAGGACATTATCAACATAATAAGAAAGTAATTCTGATGTTAGCATCACTGTATTAGTGTCAGTTATAATATCAGTATGAACTGGTCATTATTTCCCACTCTCAAAGGACACTCACATAAGAAAGTCTCAAAGACATAAATTTGGAGGTTGATGCCTGGTTTCTAGGAATTGGAATGAAATCTTTAAGGCTTGGAACTCAATTATCTATGGGACCTCAAAATATTTCAGATAATGCTTATGCCATTTTTCCTCTTGGTCACATAAGCTAGTACAGTGGCCCATTGTACTTCAAAAAAGAAAAAGTGATGTTTGTAAAGCAGTATCTTTGGAAAGCACAACTAGTATCTTGTCATTGAGGTCTTAAGAAGGCAAGGTCATAAAAATAATATAAAGAAGTATTAATTTTTAGTGTAATTCCTTGTTCACATATTCTGTCAATGAAATATATACAGATTTTGTTTTAAATATATTTGCAAAGACATTTGGAATTTAAGGGTATAAGTTACAAAAATCCAAACAACAAAGTTTCTGTAGTATAGAAAACCTAATGGGAAGATTGCAGGGTGGGAAGTACTCTAAAAAAAAAATGATTCCTTAGGAAATGACAATGAGAACTCAAAAAGGCTTAGAATATTATTGGTACCACATTAGGTGAATTTAAAAGAATTGTTATTTAAGTCCTTTCTCTGCAAGGTCTGAGATTGCATAGTTTGTCCAGGTATAAAGCTATCATTTAAACTGAATTTCTGATCACATTCAATATGCTATCAGTTTGGATCATCTTGTGCAATTCTTGCCCCGGTCCCTTTATTTTTTTGCTTTAACATAAATTCTGATTTTTTTTCTCTACTCTCTTAGGGCAAAGGGAAAGCTTTTTAGTTTTTGAAATGGGAAATAAAAGTAAGGCTAATTTAAGTCAGCCACTGTGGTTGTTCCTTTTTGTCGTGTATTTCCTTTGTGCAAAGGCCACATGCTTTTAAATTCTTTTTTCGTAGACCATGTTTAGGAAAGATCCCTGTGAGCAGATGAGGTGTGAATATAAGGAGAGTAGCCTTGGCCGGCTGTGTGACACTGACATCACATGATAAAGTACATGAACACAAGTGACTGGATTTTGTGTCTTATTTAGTCAAGGCTGCTTCTGTGGCAGCAGGGCAAACAATGTTATCATTATATGGAGAGGCAGTGTTTACTTTAGTGTCTCTTCTTAGCTCTTAAAAATCCAGCCTGTCTCAAGATAAAACAGTTAATCTTGTTTGTCGATATCCCTAAACTAGAAAATAATATCCTAAGAGTTAATAAGAAATTTAAAGTGGAGGGAAGATATGAAGAAGACAGGTGGATAAATAAATCCAAAGGTACTGTTAAGTAGCTTTGTATTTATGTACAAATATAAAATATGTACCATGTATGAATTTGAAACCTAATATTAATGAGTAGCAAAAATAAGTTACAATAATTGCAGCATTATACTTAGAGTGTTCTAAGCCTGGCAACCACTTCTGGGCCCCTTTGGACACTCCCATCTGCATAAACAGTCCTGGAGGAGGGGAGATTGCTGGTTGCTTACCAGTATCCATCCTCAAGCTTTGTGGCAGTGGCTGGCATGCTTTCTACCACTAGAGACTCAGAGAGCAGAGAACATGCTTCTTGTGAATCCAAGACTGATTTCCCCAGGGTCATCAGCAGAACATAAGAAGCAGCCCTGAAGGCCTTGTGTGAATATATCTTGTGTGTCTGTGTCTTCAGTCTGAAAGGTGAAACTCAAATACCGGAGAGTTGAAGAGACAGTGTTCTTTAGAGTAAGGTATTTAGTAATTAACAGTAACAGGAAGGTGGATGTTTCAATGTTTTCTGCTTGCTAGCCCCACCCTAGACTTATTATCTCAGTCCATCCTGTATTAACTCAGTGAGTTCAGCAACTGTGATTTCTCCAATTCACAGTTGGAAAACTGTCTTGGATAAAGTGACTTGTCTGATAAATAAGTGGTTCATGCCTTAAAAGCCCCCAAGCACCTAATAACTATGCTTATTACCTCTCCTCTCTTTTGAACACTAAAACTATTTTTATCAGAATAAAAAATTCCAAATTTTAAGTCTTTAGAAATACTTTTGGGGTGGGCAAGTAGGAAAGTCTTTTCTTTCTTTCTTTCTTTCTTTCTTTTCTTTTTTTTTTTTTTTTTGTAAGACAGGGTCTCTCTAAGTTGCCCAAGCTGACCTTGAATTTCATCCTTTTGCTTTAGCCTCCCTCATCACTGGAATTACAGGCATGTGTCACCATACCATACCTGGCACAACAGTCTTTACTTAATTATTCTGTTCTAATTCAAGATTATCCAGTGTTTTTTCTTTTGAGCTGGCTTTAATGGGAGATGGGTATAATCTGCAGTAAATTCTATATAGGCTGTTAAGGCAATATATTTGATTCCAAAGGATTGTTTGCTAAACCTTTTTGTAACAGTGAATATTAATTTGTATTCAGGTTATAGAAAGCTGGTGTAGTGTGGTAACTAAGTACATGAAGCCTAGTGACAAAGTTACTGTGTAAATTGCAAGTTTTTGTTTGTGTGTATGACTTTTGGCACATTATGGAAATTTTCTTGACCTTATTTTTGTCATCTGGAAAATGGGGACAATAGCATCTAACTTGGAGGGTACTCATAATGTTCAATAAAGTCAACACACATAAAGTTTTCTGGTATCTGATATATAGGAGGTTCTCACTCAGTAAAAGCTAGTTATTAAGCAAGTGCTTAAAGAATGTTTTAAGTTCTGTGATCTAGAAGAAAAAAGATACATTATATTAAGTGTCAGATGCATTAAATTCTCACAAATTTAAGTATTCTACAAGAAATTCTTAAACTAAAAAAACTTATGGAATGAGAAATCAAAGAGAAATATCAAAACTCTTGTCATTAAAAGATTTTTTTATATTTTAACTATTCAAAAAGGAAGCCATTCTTTCAGAGATACCATCAGTCAAATATTTATGATACTCACTTATCATAAATATTGTTCAGTGACAGCAAAATTTTTGGTTAATATCATTAAGACAATTAAGCAAAAGCATCCACCTCTACCATCATAACCAGAAGAATATGCCTAAGCCAACTCAAAACAGAACTTCGATACAATTGAGAGATTATAATGCCATGGTAGAGAGTCTAAGCACTTCCTGAATTTGCCTGGCTTCAAGTCACAATTCCAGATTATAGGAGGTGTGTGATCTAGTCTTAAATTCTGTGCTTTCTCCTGTGAGAATGGAGATCATAAAAGAACCTCTTTATTTAAGAAGTGTTAAAATAGAATTCTCATAAACAGCTTTGAACCATGCCTGGTACCTCACAAAATCTTAATAGATGCTATAGCTCTTGAATAGTTTGTGCTCTTTTGACTAATTACTACTGTTGACTAGAACAAGGACCATGCTTTCAAAGACTGGGGGCTCCCAGTATTCATGTTTTCTTATGGTGACATGGAGAAACCTTATTCACCTTTCTCTCTCATTTTGAGTGGTTCAGTAATCTTACTGGTCAGCACCCTCAGTATCTTCTGATGTAATTTGCCTTGAACAAAAAATGCAAACTCATTTATAGGAGCAACTCCTGTAGGCCTTTTGGGGCAATACCTCTGTCTTATTCATCACTGTTTCCCCAGAGTCTAGCACAGTGACTGTCACCCAGCAAGTATTTCAAAGTACAGCCATGCACCATGTAAGAACTTTTCAGTCAACAAGGGGCTGCCTGTATTACCATAGTCTCATCAGACTATATAATTCAGACTGTGTGTGGTAGGCTACACCCTCTAGGTTTGTGTAAGCACACCCTATGATCTTTATACAATTGTATAAATTCACAATGATGAATCTCCTAACAATACCTATATCAGATTGTCTCCCCTTCATTAAGTGGCACATGCCCATAGTTGAATGTAGGAATGTGTGCATGTGTTCAGTGTCTGTGCTCACAGAAGACATTCCCAGTATAACTTTATCTAAACTTTGAAATAATGATACTTATTTCCTAGGCAGTGGATCTAACCACTGAGTGAGGTAATGACCTGCTGTGGTGCTTGTCCTATAGTGACTGTGCTGTCACCATGAACTTCTTTCCATCACCCCTCGATTCCACTCAGCCCATCTGCTCTCCAGATCACCTTGGTAGAAAATCATGTTCATTCATCTGTAGCTTCACATACCACACTTCTCCAAAGAGTTTACCAGAAGAAAATAACAGTATCAGCAGAACAACATTAATGGAATTGAATATTTTTTTCTTTTTCCGTATTTTTATTGGTGCATTACAGTTGTCCACGATGTTGGGAATTGTTACATACATATTCATACATACACACAATATAACAATATAACTTGGCCAGTATTTTAAGATTACCTAATTTTATTGATAAATCTCCTCATTTTCTTTAAGGATATGACTGTGGGGCTTGTTTTTTTATTACTTTAGTTTTATATTAGTAAATTCTCTCCTTTTTAAATATTTCGACCTACTTCTAAGTTCCTGATATTCACTCAGGAATTTTAGAGGTTCTGTGAGGGGTTCAGCTCTTTGTTTATTAGTATCATGTTTATTGCTTTATAGTCCTTTGATCTCTTTCTAATTTACCCACAAGAACAGCTTGAGATGATGTAAAAAGGATATGATATGAGGAAAAGGCACAATACAAGTGGATTTTTATAATATAACAGCTCGCCTGTCAGAAATCTGACATATTGCATCTAAAACTGACATACCCAACCAAAATATCTATATCTGCAACTGCTAATTCTTGATGATTAAACATATATCCTGCCTTTGCTTTACTGGATGAAACGTTGACATGTCACTTTCCTAATGTGCTTCATATGATCTTTCTATTTCCTACCATATTAATTCTTCCCTGTTCACTTATGTCCTCTTCAGCGATTCTATAATTATTTTTGTTTTACATAGATAGAAACATGTTTTTCCTCCTTTTTTTACATATGGTGTTTTTGCTTCATTCAGAGAGAGCTACACAGATGACATTCTTTAAAAATCCAAATTTTATTCAGTTTTACAGTCTTGTGTTTATAACCCTGAATATCTCTAAAATGTCCTTACCTAAAACACTTTATTGTGTTATTACTAGATTTATACCAGTGAAGACACACCAGCTTTCTTAGGGATAATCTTTAAGCAGAACTTACTAAGACAAGCTTTGAAAACTATCATTCCTAAGAAAGTAAATCTCGAATCATGAAACATCAGTTTAATCGCTGCTCTTGACAACTTAACACGACAGATTGAAATATAAAAGCCGATGCAAGTGGGATCAATGGATTATCTAAGTCCCTGAACATCTTCTCTTAAATTGGGGGACTTGACAGAGTGGTTGTGAGAGGGGTATGTATTGTGTGTCCCTTGTCATGTGCAGAGCATTAAGTTTTCAGAGATTAGTGCTGAGTGGATATGGTCTACCTGGACATGAAGCAAGGAGAAGGAAATTGCAAAGGAATGAAAGAGAAAGAGGGGGCTGGTGGAAGAGAGGGATAGAGAGATTTACATGTGAGAACTCAGGGGGCTTTGTCATGGCAATTGTATAAAGTGATATACAGTGCAAATCGACTTGAGCATGTCCCTGGATAGCAGGCGGTTTACTGCCTCCAGGAGCTGAGATTACTGCTTTATCTTGTCATACTAAATTAACATGGCAGCACACTGTTAAACAGTGGTGACCTCTTCATCTGGGGAAATTGCTGCCTAGAAGAGAGATGGTATTTAAGTCTCTCTCTTTTTCTCTTTCTCTCTCTCTCTCATATTTTCTCTCTCTCTCCCCCTCCTTATAGTCTTAACACATTTGGGGGTGAGACTAACTATTTTTAAATGATCATAGAATTGTTTAAAAATTTTACCCTGACAATAGATACTCAATAGTTAGCTCAAATAGTCACTTTGCATAAAATAATAAAATTTTGTTTACTTAGTGTTCTAAAAGTAACATATCATTATTAGAGTTAAGAATGTATTTGCTATCATTTCATTTTAATACCTTATTGTTATTCTATAAATAGTTCCCTCTTTTTTGTAAGAGTTCATTTCTATAGTTTCCATAAGGTTTAATTGGTGGTGAAGAGATGGGGGAAGTGAGGCTCAGACATTGGTTCTGTGCCCTGGTGAGGTGGACAGAGCTGAAGAGAACAAGCAAGGTGATATGACTTAGATAGAAGTAACCAGGTGATGACTTCTTTCCAGAGTTTGCCAGATCCTATTTCATTCTTCAGATTGTTTTCTTTATTAGAAGGAGAAAGACAGACACAAAGAAGGAGATGAGGTCATAGGACTAATTTGTCTCACCCCTCTGCCAGTCTGCAGCTGTTCTTTTCATGTTTTCTAACATCCACACACAGGAAGTACGCTAACACTTTTTTCACACCTATCCTAAAATGTTGATAAATCAATCACAATCCAATGTGTAATTTTCTGTGCTCCATAAGAGCTAGTGGAATTTGAGTCAAAGCATGAGGCACATGGCTTCAAAATGTCCTGACGTGTTCATTCCCTTATATCCCTAGACTCTGCATCCCTAAAATGTAGCCCTGTGACCTGCTCCCTCACTAACATCTAGAGCAAGTATTATTTAACCTAAGTGTTCTATCACTTTAACAGTTATAAGATAAACTTTGTGGAGTCTTTGAAATTCCCTGAAACTGTGTGATATTTCTCTCCACCGCCACCCTCCCTCACAGACTTCTAGAGACAGAGTCTGCACCTTTCATTATAGTCTCTCAAGGTCTTAAGCAACCAAAATAGCTTATTACTTCTCTCAAGCTTAATTCTGACTTAGGGTATCACTGGGGTACATCCTCACAGTGGGATTAGATATGTAGCAAGTGAGATAGTAACATACCGGCTCTGCCTGGTCCTGCTTATGAAGTAGGAGTACATTCACCCAGCTGTCTTGGAGACCTCACAGGGCTCCTATGTTGGATTAGTCCTCAGGTCCACCTGTTGCTCTTCACCACTTGAACTGTACCTCCAGCTCCCTTTTTATGTGTTTTGGCCTTAGACTCCCTGTACTTCTTGTATAAAGATGAGGTTCAGTTCTCCCATGTTTGTAGATTCAGTGATCATACTTTAGAATCACAAAATGACCACGTACTTGTGAGAGAGGTATGGATCAGGGG
>JAJEJO010000910.1:992858-1037684 GCA_020662805.1 Glaucomys volans
TTTTTTTTTCTATCTTTTACAGTTGCTTCATCCAGTCCACTGTCTCTGCCCTCCCTTTCCCCTGCATCAGCATGTTGTCAGAACTGGACAAAGATAAAAATTGATTTAGGACTGACCTAATCGTTAGGCCCTTCCCAAGGTGCCCTGGTACTATGCTCATTTGACCAATACAGGATTTTTAATTCCAAGGTAATGTGCCTATAGTCAGTATTTACAAACATTGTATGCTTTCAAAGTAAAGGAAAAAACTTCAAAATTCCCACTAAGTTTTCTCTATATGCCATATGTTATTTGGGAGCAAATATTAAATAGTGACGTTGAAGTCAGTCAACCTCCTCCTTCCCCTTGATAATTTCTTCTCCATATTTTCCCCATTAGATTAAATGCATTAGCAATTCTTGTAGTTAAAGTAGGTAGTCACTTACTAGCCACTGTCTCTGACATTTATCTGTTTCTAACATAGAGAAGTAATTTTTTGGTTAAGCTCAGGACTCAGCTTAGTTGATATGATATTGTTAGAATCAAGCTTTTCTCTATTCTCACTTGAAATCTATAACTTCAAGTGCCTTAATTATTGAAAACTGAGTGTGGAGGTTATTAAAATAACTGCAATGTAGACATAGAACCCAGAGAATATAAGAGAACAAAAAAAACTGGGAGACAATTGGGCAGATTTTCTGCTAGGTTAATAAATGACAAAGCAGACACATGCACAAGATTAGAAATGATGAAGGGTAACATCGTTATAGGTATGGAAATAATGTAAATTATATATTAGATAAATCTTAAATACATTCTGTATTTTCAAAATATATCAAAAAGAACATATATCATACAATGTCCAAGGTAGAGTTGAAGTCAAATCAATTCAGAAAGCATTCCATTAAGTATTCTACTTTTTATACTCACATTCCACATGGAATAATAAAGATTTTTGAGAAGTCACTTCTGTTATCCTGAAAGCAAGATAATTTTATCTTGCATGATGTTTCTCATATTTATTCATAGAACTCTTGCTTAGTATAACTCTTATTAAATAAATCACTAAGGAGTAATATCCCATTGAATACACATTTGTAAACATGGCTGGGTAAAATTATTTCTTAATAAATTTGACAATCTTGTAGAAATATATGATTTCATAGGACTACAAAGACAGTAAGAAACCTAAACAGACTCTACTTGCAAAAGACTTTCTTAGTAAGTCAAAGAATATTCTCCAGAAATGGTAGCTATAATCAGTTCAGTAGTTTTAACAGAGATATTTTCAACTTCTAAGGAACAGAAAATTCCCATGCTGTATAAAACTTCTTTCCAGAACAAAAAATAAATTTAAACTTTTCCACACTTAGCATAAATGTAACCTCCTCCCCCTCCAAAAAACAGAAAGAAAATAAGTTCTATCACATTTTGGACACAGATGCAAAAATCCTAAATAAAATTAGAGAAAGTTATCTGTTTCTTTTACTAGACATTCAATAGATCATGTCAAAAAGAGTTAATTTGGGTGTTGGTTAAAAGGAATATGTATTAGCATACTTTAATGTGTGGATCAGCAAGCTGCTGCATCCTGGATTACCAGCCAAAGCTGGGCTTCTGCCTGTGTTTGTCAATAAAGTTTTATTGAACAGAGATACACGTGTTCATTTGTGTAGTCTATGGCTGCTTCTGTGCTGCAATGGTACCCTTCAGTAGTTGTAACAGAGTCCCGAACCCTAGAAAACCAAAGGTATTTGCAATATGGCTCTTAGTAGATAAGTGTTGTCTATCACTGGTCTGTATCCTCACTGGCTCAAGGGGAAATCTTGTGTGAAAATACTCAGGAAGGTGTTTGATAAAATTCAGCATCCACTGTTCATACATTCTTTGTAAATAGTTAATAAAGCGATGTTAGTATAGTCTTAGGCTGACAGTTGCTTCCACTTTATTGTTAAAATTTCCTAGTTCCATTTAAAGGCAGGGATAAGTCAGACTTGCTCCCTGTCACCACTTTGATTTAATTTAATATCTTTATAGATGTATTTTCTCATCATTTATAAAACAAATCTGTTTCCTCATGACTCCCCGCATTTTGGTTCAGGTTTACATGTTCTCCCTGGAGAGTGTGTGTACACTCAGCAGATTCCAGACTCACCTTTGTCCCCCTTGATTTTTGTCTTGGGCTCTGCACCATCTTGGGTTTATCTTTTCACTTTATCTTCCTTCCTACAGCTCAAGCTTTTGGTTAAATTCCCTTCCATGTTGCTACAAGTAATATTTCAAGTTTATCTTCTAAGTAATAGGTCTTCAAATATTGGACAAAACTTATGTGTCTTCACTATTTTTTTTTTAATTTCTTTCATTTTAAGGAAATTTAAATAAGGGAATTGTTTAACTGGCCCCCGTCATACAGCAACCTGTTTCTGATGGTGTGTATATGTTCTTCACTGAACTTGGTGCCTCCAGTTGACAACCAGCAGCAGTCACTGGGGACAAAATGTGGCACTGACATTGAGTTCCTCTCTGAATTACTATTGTGTAAATTTGTTAAGCATAAATATACAAATATTAAAATTCAGTTTCTGAGAAGTTCACCTAAGAATTTAGAGGAGGAAATATTACTTTAAATCTTACTGGAAATTAATTGTCTTCATGTTTCTTAGTCTAAGAAAGATTATACTTATCTTTTCCTGTGCTTTATGATATGATTTGACTTTATACATTTTCACATGCTTATTTCTGATTCCTTGATTTGTTACCCAGGAGCATGTAGTTTTGTGAATTACCATGTTCACATTTATTTTACTTCAGAAAATCCACTGAAATGAGTTCCACAATTAACCATACTTTTATCAAAGAGTCTATGGCTGGGAAGTGAAGTCCACATGGTAAAAGTCTTCTATATTCAAATTTTAAGATCTTTAATAATTAGTTAAATATCGATAGCATGATGACCAGTTAACTGCATGTGACCTTTGAACCTTCTTTGTGAATCTCTTACACAAAATTCATCCATATGTACTTTATATACCCCTTCCCACTCTGGTAGCAATTCCTTACTAGCAGGCTCCAATATATTTTGTGGCAAAGAAAAGAGAATAACATAATCTAAAGCAGAAATAATAGAAACTGTTTGGTTTAAGGAAGAATACAGTGTGGAAATTAGTGTATGTGCTAAAGAAAAAATCACAATTGAGGTGTTGGAGAGAATGATTTCCTTGGCTGCAGGCATGCAAACTGGTATCTTAAAATACAGGTTCATTAACATGTATGCAAGTGGTTTATTTTTGGTGTCAGTAATGACAATATACTCTGTCTTGTCCCAGGAATCAGATGCTCAGAGATATTGACTTAATGAAGAACTTAAATATGAAACCTGAGTTACAGTGGGGAAAAAGAGCATTTTAAGAATAACTCCTTTTCTTTGCTAAGACTGGCTTTTAGAAGGAAAAGTGAGATATTAAACTAAACTCTGTTGTATTTTACAAGTTTAGAGAGTTTGAGAGTAGAAGTTATTTTAACTATTTTTGTCAAATGTTGAAAACATTTTATTCCACTAGTCTAGTGTTTAGTCACTGAATGTGAAGAAGATCTACCAAGGATGTTTATCACCCCTTTCATTTCCAGGATGCTTCCAACTACCTTGGCTTCTGAGGTTGCTGCCTCCTTTTTTGCACAATTCCTTATGCAGCCTCCAGAATGCTCATGAAGACAATCATCTTCCTAACTGTAAAACTTGAGGGTTTATGAATAACTGTATGATAGAACTCCCAAGCTCTATAGCAAACCAGTTACCAACTAGTCCAGTCAAATAGTAATATGATCACTTAAGTACATACAATGTATCTGTGATGTCACAGTTCAAGAAAATCATTGGGAGGGGAAATCTCTTTAAATGTAAATTAACCAGATTTTAAAAACAATTCTATTGCTAGTCTATACCCAGAACAAACGTAATTTTAAAAAATCTGAATGCTTTATTCCATAAGACAGACTATATGTTCGGGTCCTTTTATAACGGATGATGTAACTTTTAGAAGAAGATACGTGTAGTTACATGTGGGCTTGTACTTTTGAATATTTATGGCAAATGTTGACATCAGTCAGCAATTTGAAGGTATGGAAGTAGATAAATGTAATGTAATATGTGCCAAAAATTCAGTGAGAACATAATATAATGCCCTGTTAAATCAAGCTTTGCAAAGATTAGACTACTAAATGCCATAGAATAATCATAAGAGAAGGTAGTTGGAGAGTAGACCTGTTGTTCTGAACTGGACCAACTTATCTACTAAGTGTTGTAAGCACAACGCCTACAACTCACAGGGTATTCATGATCCCATGAAAATGTTTTGATTTCTTCTAAAATCAGAGGAAATCCAGGTTGAAGACTACATTTTAATATATAATACTAATATGTGCTCCCATATATCATAAAGTGCAATTTAAAATATTCCATTTCATTCTTTCAGTCTTTCTTTTTTTTATGGAGAAGAGATTTGCAAAGGCAGAAATTCTTAAGGCCCTGGAAAATAATGATATAGCCCTGGTAGAAGGGCAAAACACAGAAACAATTTTGGAAAAAAAAAAGTTACAAAGGTGCCTTTTATGTGCAGCTCCTACTACTTCCCTTTTTTCTTCTCCCATGCCCTATTACTTGCCCTTTGATGTTACATGTTTAATCATTCTGATCTGAAATTGGTATGCTATTCTTATTTACAAATCATTTTGTGTCACACTCCTTCATTAGATTGAATCATGATATAATATTGACCAAATGATCTCAATATTCATTCATCTGCTGTCTAGTCCAAAACAAAGATCAAATTAATTTTCATTTTAGACCCATGCCAATTCCCCTGTGTATTGCATAAAATGTGACTGTTGTACATCTAGGTGGAGATTTTCAGTAACTCTATATGATACATTTGAGATAAATTTTAAAAAATTTAAAAGAAGCTAAAAGGTGTTTAGTACTATTTTTCTTTCTACATTCTCTTACTTCTCCTGTACTAGCTAAGTAGTTCATTCAGTATTATGAAAAAATCACAACCTAACATCAAAATGAAAACTTGATTATTTGTAATTCAGATGCTTTTAATTTAATATTTGAGCTATACACAGGCACATAATTTCTGTAAATATTTCTCTTAGAGGTATTGTTTATTATTTTTTCAGAAAAATGTCTTCAAATTTTTACTTTATTTAAAATACAGTAGTTCTTTCATCTAATTTTGAATAGTTAAGTATTTCTGTTACATTGAAATAGCTACCAGATTTCCATGGTGGATAAGGGGATTTTTATATGATCCCTGTAATTATAAAGAGATTTCCTTAGTGAGTGAAGTGTCTCATTTATGCACCTCAACTGAAGGAAAAAAAACCCTACATCACAGTAAATCTTACATAAGTAGCAATAGTGAAAAAAATGAAAGATCAGTGCATCCAGAAATCATAGCTAAGAAATATGAACACTGCAAAAACACACAAAATGGCACGAATCCAAGTTAGAACAAAATTTAGCACCAAGTCCTGTTTTCCTATTCGAACACCTGTTCAACATAGTTAAATGGAAAAAGTAGATTGAATAGTTATTGTGGGATTGTGATGAGAATCCAGGACCTTGTAGTTCAGTAAACACAGTTGTGGTGTTGAACCATGCAAGTGGATCTTTATCAGTTACCTGGTACAGCCTAAGTTATTTGAAATATTTCATTTATTTTTATTTTAAGAGATATTGGCTGAATTATATTGTTAAAATATGTGCATATGTAAATATATAACTATAGATACTACCAATGTGTACAACTATAAGGCACCAATAAAAATATAAAAAATACATATACATGTACACTTAAATATGCATAAAATTATACATTTTTTAAATAAAATATTTTAAAAGCAAAACCATATATTATATGCTTCAGGATTATATGAATTTTTATTACTCCTTACAATTTGCATTGTTACCTGATTTCTTATCTGGAAAAGGAATGGGCAGTCTTCTAGCTTCATTTATTGGGGAAATGTGTCATGCACTGAAGGACCTCTAAGGTTGTATCAGGGAGCAAAAACAATTGTTTCCTTTGGCATAGGGAAAAAGTTTAGAAATTAAGTATACTTTTAATTCTTTAAGGTTCTGCCCATTTCTGCATCTACAATATATTTTAATTGATTTTAGGATGTCTTCTTGATATTCTATCATTAAGCAATAAACTTTTGCTCATGACAGACTTCTATATACTCTTTTCTTCTTCATTTTATTTTTAATAACTTCCCTTCCCCATTCTTTCTTTCACTGCACATGCCTTCTATAGTTATCTCTCTTATTAGTATTCTGCTCCTAATGCTGTTTACACATGAGCACCTGTGTTCCAAGTACTTGTATAATAGAGAAGATTGTGGCAGAGGAGGAGGTGGTCATGTTTTACCTAAATCTTGAATGCCTCACCCTCTACGTTATGACAGTGCAGAGAAGTCTTTTCAATTAAATAAACATTTATTGAGTATCTCCTATGTATTCAGTATGTTCAGTGTCAACATGAGAAAGGCCATTTTCATCCTCTGGGAACTCACCATGTGATGGGGAAAATGGATACACATATAAGCCACATTTTAACCTGGGATAACATTGTGATGACTGCTAGGAATTTCAGGGATATGTGATGTGTTTGGGAATTTATGAGGGAAGAATGACATTTTATGACTGAAGGAATAAAGCGAATTGCTGACCTAGGATCTTCCCTGGAAAGACAAGGCTAGTGCAGATAATGGGCCACAGACTTTCAGAGCAGTGTTACTATGGAGTAGTGTTACTCGAAAGTGTCATCCATGTTGCTTCTTTCATCGAGAAAGTCTGCTATGTAGAAACCATCAGCAGAACTGAACAGGATACCATGTGGTTGTATTAATTTCTGCTCTGGGGTAGCCTCTTTTCTCTCTGTGATCTGGTGCTTCAGGGATCATTTGAAAATCTTATGTTTTTGTAGAAATCACAGAAGTGAGTGCAATCCATTTCAAAATTGGGACATATGGTTTGAAAATGAGGTGAATAGAAAGGAAAAGAGATGTTCTGGAGAGAGAGAAGGAAAGAGCTCAACTTGGAGGCAAATCCCCTTGAGGAGTTCTGAAAGTCTGTGGCCCATTATCTGCACTAGCCTTGTCTTTCCAGGGAAGATCCAGGTGTAGTTATGGAACACTAGGCAACATAATCTATTTGATGGCAAGTATATATTCAAGGAGTCCAGTAAAAAGGAAGTGAGGCTTATCAAAATGTAAATCCTTCAGAGACTCAGGAGGATTGCAAGTTCAAGTTCAGCATGGGCATTTTAAGGAGACCCCGTGTCAAAATAAAATAAAAAGGACTAGTGATACAGCTCAGTGGTCAAGTACCCCTAGGTTCAATCCTCAGTACTACAAGGAAAAAAAAAAAAGTAAATGTGGTCTGGGAATTATGTTAAGCATTTATATTTGTATTGATGGTGTCATGTGAACTTTATAATCTTCTGCAAAGCAACTATGTATTATTCCCATTTTATTCACATGGATGTAGAAATGAAATAAAATCACACAGCCAGGAGGCATGGGCTTGACTTGAAAGAGTTAAAAGTAGATTTAAGGACAGATTGGGAGGGAGGACTTAAATACTGTCATAAGTTAGAATTTCTGATTTTTGAGGACTCATGAAAGGTTTCGAATATACAAATGGCATCATTAAAATCCTGCCTCATGAACTAAATTGTAATTTGTCATTTGGTTTAGATTCTAAATTTGGATCTTCTGGGGGAAAAAAAATGAAAAAGTTTAATCCAGATTTGTTTCTGCAGCAGATCCACCAAAACAGCATTGAACCAGATTCATTCCTTAATCGGATGGGAATGAAGGGAGATGTGTTCGTGTGAGAAAATTCCTCTGGCTAGGGATAGAGCTCAAAGGTAGAGCACTTGCCTAGTGTATACCAGGCCACAGTTTCCATTTTCAGCACCATCTAAGAAAAAAAGAAACAAGAAAATTCCTCCAATATTTGGACTTATTTAAGTATTGTAGTGAAGTCAAATAAAAATTCTGTCAACTAAATTCTGTGAAAGTGTCAACTAAATTCTGTTAATAAAACCAGATTTTTTTTGTCTGTTATGAATCAGAAAAATATTTGTGTTCATAACTCAGGGTTCGATTATAGGGACATTGCCAGAAGCACAGAAAGTGGAAAGTAAGAGGAAAGTTGTGAAGAACATGAGAAATTACAAGAAATAACAAGGTGTAGCTGTATTTACTTTTCGTGCTCAAATTAAAAAAAAAAACTGTGCTTGCTTCAAAATTTTTGTAATATATTTTCTTGCCAGGTTTAATCTTATTTCCTTTGACTAAGCCAGTCAGAATGTGGCAAAGTCAGAGAAGTAATTAAGCATTTTAGAGAAATCAACAAAAAGAAATCTTGACTGTCTTGTTTTCCCTAGAAATACTGAGAAGGGCTGTAGAGGAGAACACCTCAGGACAAGCAGAAAGGTCAAAGTAGTGAATCTGATCAAACAGATAATATTCAAATCCCTTGAAGTGTCTAGAGTATCTAGAGAAAGCAAGAAGAAAGGAGGTGAGGGAGGAAGGAAATTCAAGTGGACTGTATCATTTCTTCACATTGTCTTGATGTCCTTGTTTTTCAGTTGAGATTAAAACTTCCTGGTTGACTCTACATTTCAACTTACATTATTTATACTGAAGTCATAATTTTTATGTTAACTGTATTTTCTAAGTAGAATTTTTTTTTTTTTTTACTGTCTCCATTGTTATTTAGACACAGCTGGAGCTTAATTTACAGATCTGCTTTTCACAGTAAGAGACATCACTGTCCATTTGGTGGTGGCGTAGTGCCTGGGAAAAATCTATTCCTTTCCATAGGGTCAGATCTAGCCTACTTTACCCTTTCAGTGGTAGCAAATAGTACAAATTTCTAGTTTATTTTACTGTAAATCCAGTTTTTCTTTTAAAGTAGACTTTTAAAGAATGATGGAATGATAAAAAGTTTTAGAATGATTTAAGACCAAAGGTAAAACAGTCACCTATTTGTATTTTCATGTATTTACCAATTACAGATCTATGGAATTTCAAACCTGGCATTAGATAAACAACTTTTATTTTGAGATAGGAAAGTTTAGACAGGTTAAGAGACTTACCTAAATTCAAAAGCAATGATTTCTATTTTGATTCTGTGTGACTGGGAAAATATACCACTATACAGGATAAAAATGAGCCCCAAACAGCAGCCAGTTTTAAGATACAGTCTTCTGAGGTTGCATTTATATATGCCAGGCTTGAGGTACTGAGATACTCAGATGGTAAACAGAAGATTAGAATTATGTGATGGAAATCTCCCTGCAAGAGTTAAAAATATAAAAATTACCAGTGTAGACACAAGATTTGAAATTGTGAATTTCAGAAGAGTCCTTTATCCAACAAATATTTATTGAGATTATAAATGCCCAAGGATGTAAACCCAAAGTGAGTTTCGAAGCTTTATGTTTTTTGAGAAGAGACAGGAAGTGAGGAAATAGGAGCCCATGGGTTTAAAAGCAAGGAGTTAAACTGCCCTTGTATTAGTATGGAGAGTGGAGAGTGGGGATGGACAGTTTTGAGTGTCATTGAAAGATGTTCTCAGTTTTTGCCGAAATCCAGGGGGAAAACCACAGAAAAGAGCTTTAATAAATGATGTCAAATCATTTCCCTCAGAAAATTTAGAAAGAAAAGGGGTCTATGTTCAAAGTCAAAACTCAGAATAACTTAGAATTTGCTTTTGACCATTGAAGGTTAAAATAGGCAGTGCCTGAAAGAAAGTTGAGCAGAGGGTGGGCCATCAGAAGCTAGCAAATGGAAACATAGTATTCTTGCTTTCATGTATTTAGAAGAGATCTTGAGAAACATTGGATTTGACTTCTAGATTATTCATATTCCTACCAGGACCCAGGATGCTTTTCAAAAAGTAGGCATATGGTTAAATTTTGTGAGCATGCTTTATTGGTGTGTGTGTTGTTCAGGAGTACGACCAAACTGTCTAATTTCCATTTGGAAATACAAGTCATGGAAGTTGAAATGTAAAATGTAGTCAATTGGAAATAGTATAGAAAATTGAATATTTTAATAAAATACATTATAAATCCAAACCATAGCATTAGAAATAATGTATTGGGATTGAAGTATGACATATGTGAAGTAATACAGACCTTGCCTAGTAAATTAGATTAAGGTTTGTAACATTAAAACAATTAGGTGTTTCACTCTGGTGAGAAGTTGTATGGATGGGTGATTAAAAGCACATTAGTAGGAATCAGCTAGATGTGGATTCAAATTATTTATCATTTAACTTAAGCCCACTGCTAAACTCAGTTTCAGTATGTGTAAAAGTAGTGAAAACATTTCCTACATCATAGGTCTGTCAGGATGGATCAGAGAAATTGCTTACTAAAAACCCATATAGTGATTGACACATCAAGTTTAATAAATGGTGCTTTTATTATTTTGCTCAGAATATATTCTTGGGTTCTGAGTGAAATTTAAGGTTAATTATGACAGAGAACATTGTAATACAAGTATATTACAGAGTTAACCTCATCCACATTGCATTAGAGTGGTATATAATATGGCCATAGAAAGAGCAAAAATAGAGATACATACAGAGTACAGAGGAAAAAAAAATCAGTTATTCAAATTGTCAGGGCTTGGAATTGACACCCAAGTGAAAGTGTTGAAAACTTCATCATTTAGGTCATTTCCAACTTGGTTCTACCACACTCAAGAAATCCTGTGGTCAAATTCTTATCCTTTCCACTAGTCGCATGGTTCTTCCATGCACAGACCTGCTATTGACTTCCCAGTTTCCATGCACAAAGCTGCTATTCACTTCCAGGAAAATTAGTGGCTCTGTGGAATTGGATAAGAATTTGGCCTACAGTGAGTGATTTGAATGAATGAATTTGGAATTGGCAAGAAAATACAAACATATGCCACATTTACTTGGTATATTCACGCTTCAAGAGAACTCAGGTAGCACGTAAATTCAGTGTAAAAAGCCAGAGATTTTCAGCAAGAACCTATGACAAAATCAGCCTAAATCTTCTTCCTTTATTTTTGTCATCTCAAAAGACAGAGGAAAAAAAATTATATATACATATGTATATATAATTTTACACACCTATCCCTACACACACACACACACACACACACACACACACACAGGAATGTACAAGGATGAGGAGTCTCTTCTGATTGTCCTGTACAGCACACACTATTTACAGAGCTGTTGGCAGAAGACAGAAGTTATGTTAAGTCATGTTACGGGATAATGTGACATGTGGATTTATTACATTTTTTTAGATACTTTATTTTTTAAACCAGTCTTCATTGTCTGGATTGCTGTTGGACTACTAGCAAATTACATGGTATTCTGTACTTTTTGTAGGGAAAATACATGCAAGGTATATGGGGGCCCACTTGTGTGCTGGAGAGAATCTGAACCTTCTCCATTTCCAGTAGTAGACAAATTTCTTTTCTCAATATTGTTGCTCATGCAATTTTCAGTACCAGGGATATTGGGCCTTTAAAAAGGAAGAGATGTTACAATTTTGACAGCTTTTCCCTTCCACTGACTGAAACAATAAAAATAAACATGAAACTGTCGGAATGGCCTCTGCATATAATGTCATTTGCATGTGATTTCCTTTGCTTCTCTAGATAATTGAATTTATTCAGGCAATTTATTTTTTAAATGTGTAGTCTCTGTGAATGGAAACATCTTAACTAAAGACAACCCTTTTATATCCCCTTAATGAAATATATACATGTATGTGTATACCTCTGTTAGAACCAGGGGAGTAGAAGGAAAATAATGGAAAAACCAAAAATGTACTGTAAAAAAAAATTAATTAAAGGAATGAAGTGTGACTCTTGTAACCAAATATTCTGTCTTTGTATTCACCCCCTGTCTATATTCAAGGTCTCTAGGTGCTCAATAGGAGCTTTTTAATTATTTTTCCCTGTTTGATGTTGCTAAGTATAATGAATAGATAGCAAAGGACTTTTATAAGAAGCCTGTGTGTGAATCATCTCAGAGCTGGTAAGCATAGCGATACCTGGTTGGTTTCCACCCTGAGACTTAGTCTTAATAAATTTCAGGCTTAAAGAAAATGACTATTTAAATTGAGCTCCATTAGTCAAACAATGTGGTTTTATAACACAAACAAAACCTATATTCTCTTTATTCTTTTGGTTAGGGGGACTATAAAGAGTACATGCCTTCATTTTGGATCAGCATTTTTGTGGGTTATTAAATACCAAGTCAGTGTCACTCTGGGATATCAGAAATACCTAGGGATATTCAGAAAATAGAAATTAATACAGAATTATACATGGGAACACATCTGTCTGAAATCTAAAATTATTTTCTCTCTGTAGGGTTTAGTGTAACTTAAATTCAATTTAATTTTTATATGTACTTCCCCACCTAAGTAATTTATCATTGGGGGAAAAACACTATTACTTCCTATTTACACCTGTGATTACAATTCAGAGGACTTACAGAAAATGATTTCTGCCAAACATTTTTGCTGGTGATAAGTCATATTTGTTTCCTCTTCATTCTGACATCTGTAAGGCAAGAGAGGTGAGTGTATGCTGAAGCTTCTGTACCAGGAACTCAGCGCATGGAGATTCTGTTCATTAATTGTAAGTAAGGGAAAACTTGGTTATGTTTCTTTTCCCCTTAAGTTTACAGTGCTGTCTTTTCATCTTACTTCATGGAATAACTAAATTATCTTATTCTGACATTTTTTTTCTAGAGTTTTCTCATGTCTTTTTTGGTTTTGCTTATTCATTATTGTTTTTCTGATTGCATTTATCTTTATAAAACACCTTTCATCTTTCAAAATCTATTAATAGTGATAAACATAAAACTTACATGGTAAATCAACATTTTATAAGAGAAGGTATTATCTACTTTATAACAGCCATTTTTGGACACATGATGAGGACTTGCCCATTTTTCTCCTTGTAGACACATTTTGAAGGATGATGACCTAAAATGGATTTAATAATTCACTAGAAAGATATGGTTCATAAGTCATCATTTTACAACTCTTATTTCTTCACCTATTTCTTGTATTTCCAGACACTTCTACATACAGATTTAAATATCTCAAATAATATAAAGCCATCATTTCAATCTTCTGAGTATAATTATGTGGTGGTTATTATTTATAGTACTGGGGTCAGAAATAAGAGCTAATGATCAAGTTATAAACTAATTTAGTTAAATGAATATATTAAAACTTTTTTAGATATAATGAATCTATTTTAAATATCATCTCTTTGGTAATTATTATTTTTTACCAACACCATAGTCATTATTTCTACCTCTCAAGCAAGAACCTTATTTGCTGTGACTCCTTTCTCTTTATTTTCAAGTTATCTAATCCTGTCATCTCTTCCTTCAAATTGTTTTTAGGATTTGATTTTTCATAATACTTTTTTCCGATTTCATAGGAAAGTAATAAAAATTTTAAAAAATGTGTAATATCAAAGCTCGTGTGTATACTTCTCATATACATAAGGATATTTAAATACAAACAAAAATATCTCCATCCATACATGGTCATCTAATACACTACAAGGATCATGTCTAGAACATCAGTCCTGCTACCTAAGCTAGCTATTAGCTTTTCCTCATACGGCATACTAATTCCCACCAATGTGCCTACAGAACTAATGGTGCCTGGGCTCTGGATGGGATGAATTAGAAGGGGAAGGGGATGCACTCCAGAATGCAAGCAAATATAATTTGAATATGTACAGTTTGGAAAAGTTCATTGGTAAGTGTAACCTACTTTCCCAAACAGTTAATAATCAATATGACATATAGATTTGCTGGTTCTTTTGAACTCTCACTGCTACAGTCTAGTGGAATTCTTTTTATAGTCACATATGTGTCAGGTAAGAGTTTCTTATTCAGTGAAGATCTTTACTTTCTCCTCTGTCCAGTTTATTCTATGCACAATGGTGAACTAATCTTCCTAATAAGCTCCTTTAATAGAATCAACTCTCTACAGAATCAACAGTTTTCCATTGCTTCCAGGTCAAATGTAAACTCCTCTACCGACACTCGTGACCCTTTGTGGAATGACTTTTGTATTTAGTTTTTAAATTTATTCCCCACTTTGGCCTAAGGCACTTCCTACCATATAGTGTCTGTGTATGTGTGTGGTTATACTCAAATTTTCCTGGGTGAGCTGGATGAATCAGATGCAGTGGTGCACACCAGTAATCCCAGTGACTTGGGAGACTGAGGCAAGAGGATCACAAATTTGAAGCCAGCTTAAGAAATTTAGAGAGACCTGCCTCAAAATTAAATAAATAAATAGAGTTAAGGATATAGCTTGGTGTTAAAGCACCTCTGGTTTCAAATCCTTCAGTGCCAAAACCAAACACCAAAATTTCCTGGGTAATGGCTTTGAGAGTGCTTTGTATGTTTTCTTCTCTATAATTTCTTCTAGGCATAGACTGAAAGACTACTATCGATAAAAATTTAATATTTTTATAATTAAATCAATTTGTATTTATTGAACACTGATAACAGGAACTGGAGTACATGGTGCATATTGGGAGGTATCTCCTGTCTTCATGGTATAGAAAGAATATAAAATAAGGAATACTAAAATAGTGTGCTTAGCTCTATGAAAAGGAGGTTTCCATCTTTATTTAATTTTCAATTTTCTCCTCTAAACTGCTGCATTTTTTACTTCTAGTTTGCCTCTCTTCACATTAGTACTCATTATGGTTTTATGATTACTAATTGTTTTGTGTGTATTTTAATGCCTTGCAAATTTTGAACTCTTCAAGGAGAGAACCAGTTTCTCTTTCTCATACCTTTGGCATCTCTTGCATTACCTGATGTCACTGAGGACAGTAGCATAGCTGAATAGTGACCAGCATGAGTTTTAGTTTAATTCTTCAATTTAACATTTTCTGTGATAACTTTGGGTAAATTACTCTTAGAAACCTTAATTTCCTCACATTAAATAGGGATAACAGTCTTCATGGAATTCCTCTGAGAATATAAAAGATGAAGTCCATAAAACATTTAGAATAGTGCCATTAAGAACTCCAGAAGTGGTAGCTATGTTTTTACTCATATATTAGTGAATTTAAGCAGATTTTATGCATTTGGTCAGGAAAATGTCTAGTTTAGAGGCATTTTGAAAATCCTTTAAAACTAAAAGACTAAAATAAAATCTGTATATAACATTTCTCATTAAACTGTTATAGGTCATCTTTACAGAGATGTTTTACATAAAGAACATCTATGTCTCTGTAACCGTGTGTGCTGTGGGCTGGATCTGATATGCCTGCTAGGGCTGGCGATGTAGCAAGGTTCAAACCCCAGTACCAGAAAAAAAAAAAAAATCATGAATACCTTATATGTCTGCTAAAGTTGGCTCAAGAAATTCTGGCTTTATAGTCCAATTAAGTAATTTATTTAGTTGGGAATAATATTGCTTTATAATTACTTTTAGAATATGCACTAAACCTTTCACTTCCGAATTTCAAATCACTGCTTAATGTCAACTCATGCTAACGGATTCTTTCAAAGAAAATGCTACTTTTGCTATAAACACAGTGTGTAACTGAAAGTCTCAATTAGTATAGAAAAAATGCCCTTAGCATTTTTTAAATAGAAAGATAGGGTTAGTCTGATGGCATGATAGAGGGGCCTGATGTTCAGCTGGAAAGAGCCTGATCCAGTGAGGAGATGCACTGCTCATAAGGAATTTTGTTCATAGTGCTACTGAATCAGAGGAGAGAAGCTAGCCAAATAGAGAATTAGTGCTGATCGTCCTTCCTGTTACCATTATTGGTGCTTTGTATTTATAGTCTAAAGGAACCTCAGGATTTATTTGAAAGAGAATCTAGTACTGCTGACATTCTTATGAAGAAAGAAAAATCTTAATGGACATATCTCACAAGAACAAAAATAGGAAAGAAATGTGGAAATATGGCAATATAAGTAGTGTCATGTATTTATGAAACAGTTCATTACTCTTGTTTTCAGACTTTGCTTTTTAAAAGTTTTATTTCATAATGAGTTGTAATTGAAAATGTTTCTTTGATTATTTCTGTGAGTTACTACTTTGTAGAGAACCATGGAGCTGTAAAATTTCAAAGTTGGGTAAGGAACAGAGGTAAAAGCCACTGACACCGTATGATACATGGTAGACTGCTTTCTTCCTAAACAAAGTTTACATTAGGTTATTTTAGGGAGAGGGAATAGGAATAGAAAGACAGTAAAATGAATCAGACATAACTTTCCTATGTTCATATATAAATATACCACCAGTGAAACTCCACAACGTGGATAAACACAAGAATGGGATCCTAATTAGACACACTCCATGTATGTATACTCTGTCAACATACACTCTACTGTCATGTTTGTCTAAAAAGAAAAGATAAATGAAATAAATTTAAAATAAGCCACATTAAAAATTTTTTCAATTCTGTAAAAAAAAAATTCCCCTGGGATACAGTTTGATTTTAGCAGAAATAACTATAAAACTATTTTTATGTGTGTTTTCTTATGTTTGGTGGGAAGAATGGGAAAAGTGTTTGTCTCTTGTTAATATTTTCTTCATCTTTCTGACAAAGGGCCTGACTTTTTCATTATCTGTTTTTGCATACTATATATTTTGTTTATCTTTATAAGCTAACATGATGCTTAGAACACACAAATACTTAAACAGCTCTTGTCAAGTTCCAGTTACCATTTTATAGTTTTGTAACTTTGTAACATATCTTTACTTATGTAATCCTCTAACTCAGATAACTCACTATCTCTTAACCCAAATTCTCTAAGAACCCAATGAGTCAGGTGCTGCAATTATCACTATTTTGCAGTTAAGAATGTGAGGTATAAAAACATTCAGCAACTAGTGAATTTGAAACACAGGTATTTAGCTTAAGATTCTCTGCACTTATCATCATGCTGTCTCTTAAGTTAGTATTCAGACATTTCTTTTCCTGAAGTGCAGGGGATGACACAAGACCTCTCTCATGCTAGACAAGTGCTCTACCACTGAGCTACATTCCCAGCCAAAAGGTTTTTACTACATCAGTGAAAAGAAAAATGGAGGGAATGAATTAGTATCTCCATCTTTTACTGTTTAAGTGTCTTCATTACTGTTGAATTCAGGAGATTGATTTAAATTGTGTATGTATATGTTCACATACATATATATATTCACATATATAAACACCTATGAATGAGTTATTTCTTGTTATACCATTGTTTTAGATGAGGAAGTGGCTATTAGAGAGTTTAGGTAACTTGCCCAAGATAATATAATTGATATTAGCAACTGGATTTAAACCTAATACCAGCCCCACTCTACTTGCTTAACCATTGCTTTACTCTGCTTTGCTGCTGGTATATTTCACTACATAGGGTAAAGGGATTAAAATCTATTCAACTTGTTATTAAATAAATAGTCATTTTCCATTTAAAAGCAATGCTAGTGAAGGTCTTGTTAACTTTACCAAATCTCTACTCTTTGTAAGCAACTGCATTCTTTGCTGTATAGAATAAAAAAGTCATTTCATAAATTTCCTTATACTTAGCAAATAACTTACCAATTTTGGCAAGGAATTTCTATTGAGAAATACTTTAAGCCTCATTTCTTCCTTCATACTGAGAAAGAGAGAAAGAGAATAGTATTTAGCTAAGTTTGCTAACAACTACAGCAAGAATAATCTGGTGACTTCTCTGAGAAATGAAAAGAATTATATATCATCAGTGGCTAGTTACAATAAATGGAAAGTTTATTGTAAATGATAAGTGTTAAATGGAAATGTTTTGATGTGCAGTCTAATTTTTGTTTAGAAACATCTTATGATTGACCTTTGAGCCCTCGGGGAAGAGATCATCAAACATCTTAGAGTGTATTTGCTAGATGTTTAATCACAAGTAAGCGCACAAATCATTGGCAGGAAGATAATGAGGCTGTCACAGCACAAAATGTTCTTTGTTTTTACAGGTTCTATTAGTTAATGTATTAGCAATTCTCTAAATGCCACTTTTGCTTATTAAGTGGTTTTGAGAGCACATGAAAACATACATTTTATTCTTGAATACAGCATTTCTGAGATTCTTAGCAAACGTGATTCTGAAGGAGTATTTGAAAAAAAAAAATACATAGTTCTGCTCATGGAGCCTGTACATGAAATTGAACATATTTTCCAAACTTTCTTTCCTGTTTGTAGCATCTCATTGATAATCAGAAAATGTGTCCTTAACTTTTAGTTTCATTGACTGGATTTAAATTAGGTGGCAAATAAGGTAATAATTTGAAAAACAAAGGAAACATAGTTTTTCTTTCATATTATAAAACAGATAAAAGTACCAATAAATTCAAACCACATTTTTGCTTCATTTCCAAAACAATCTATTTCAATTTTGCCAAAAATTTCAGATTCTCTGATCTATATAGTTAATAAGAAATCAGCAGACACATGACTGTTTAAAAAAAATCATTTGCCTCCAGCATAGCTGGTCCCTTTTACCCTTGCATTTCCCCTGCCCCATTAGTTCTCCTCCCTGGAATATATTTTCTTTTTTCTCTCTTCTCATATCCTTTAAGTTCTATCAGTCTAATGATATATTTCTTCCCCACTACAGCTGCTAATCATCTCCCTCTTCACCCTCTCCCTCTTCCTCTCTCATTACCTCTCTAAGCTTATTTTATAACAGTGGTTCTCAAACTTTAGTATGCATCAGTCTCTCCCAGAAGGCTTATTAAATCACATATGGTTGGGCTCCACCCTTTTAATTTCTGATTTAGGAATTCTGGAGGGAGGGCTGACAAAAATTTATAAAATATTACTAGGTATGCCAATGATATCAGTTCACTGAGCCATGTTTGGAGAATCGTATTTATACAAATCACCAGTCAATAAGCTAAGCTCTCTAAGTTGTCCTGTATTGTTATTAGAACAATGTGACTACATCTTTAAAAAGAATGCATTTTTAATTTTTAGTTTTCTGATCAGTAATTAAATGTAAGCCTAAGGGAACATTTCATCTCAGTGCTTGGCACAGAAATGCAAACTTAGACTTTTGCAGAATTTCCACCCTATTGAACAATAATCTTTAAAAGAGTCTTTATTTTTGGACTTTGAAAAAATATCAAACACTTCTGTTTATGCTGTATAAATATACAGGGAAAATGTTTGAAGTATGAGCTGGATCCTATATTTGAAATACAGTGGAACCATTTTTATAACATAATTTTTACTAAACTTGATGAATCCTGTCACTGTTTACAGTATTAGATCTGCCTCAAGAGCAGGTTGTGTGTGAGTTGAAGAAACCTGTAAGATAATTTTAGTAGTCTTTAAAAATTAGAGCTGTGCAGGACATGATATATAGAGCTTTAGTAGATCCCAGAGCAAAAATAGATAACACCATCTATTGAAGTATTTTAGAATTCCCACCTATTTTATGCATGTTGTGATGATTGGATGTTGTTAAGGATTCAGAGTACTAATTTCAGGGAATTTCATAATTCTTGAAATGTATGTAAGCATTCCTTAACAACTGTTGTTGGGTTCTTAAGACTGTAACTTGCAAGCAATCTAGAATAGGCCAGTGCTTCCAAGCCTGGCATCTGACCATCACAATCTCCTAAGAAACTTAAAAAAAAAATGCATATATATAGCTTTCTGGCCTAGATATGGCCTAATTTATCCCTAGATAAATTTATGAACAGTTCATCTAAAATCTGAACTGTCTATTATTGAACCTTGTTGTTTAGGCACTAAGGATTTTTGCTATCATAAAAACACTGCTTACAAAGGTATTCTTGGTGAGTTTTTTCAGTATAGAAGGATGACCAGTTGTGATAAGCTCTCTCTGGGTAGATGAATACGGAAATAGCCCAAACAAAACTGCTTCTGTCATTTTCCTTCTTTTTTCTCTTGAAACACCAGACCTAAGTATCCATTAGGCAGCTCTTTTTCAGAGAAAAGCTAAGGAAAGACTTTAAATTGAATGGCTTTAAAATCAGCTGTAATCACAAGTATAACAACACCCATCAGACGTCTGTCTATAAGTGCTAACTTTTGTTTTGTGGGTTTTCCAGAACTGACCATATCTTGTTCCCAGAATACTAATTTGATTGTGTCAACCAAAAACTTTTTTGTGTTCTCTCTTGAATTTTTTTCAAGTGTTGGTTTTGTCTCAGTATATCCTTCTTATATTGACTTCCTGTTTTTAGGAAGATTAGTATTTGAAAGAACAACTGAAATATTTATCTTTTTGTAATTGCTCACCTTTGAAACAGTAGTATTTTAAGTTACTGCTATATATACCTTTAATTAACATTATCGTGATCAAATGTCAATGGAAGCTATTGTTTAAGGAGGTTGGGGGCAAATAATTGGTTATTTTAAATGATGTAATTGTAGATATTGATGAGTTTATAGTACTTTCTGGGAAGATGTATATTTAGGTCACAGCTTCTTAGACTGTAATCCATGGTAAACAGCAGTTCCTAGAAGATCTCATGGTGTAGATTTATAGCTGGAATTGTAAAAATTTAAAAGTAATTAACTCTTTAAAATTCCATGTGACAGTATGTGCAATTGCATGAGTATATGTTTGTGGGTACACATGTGTGTGTATATTTAAGAGAACATTTATAGCTATCACCAAGAGATCTGGGATCTAGAAAGAGTAGAACGTGGTTTAGATTTCCATGTAGAAATGTTATCGAAAATTATCTTCAGCAAAAAATCCTTAAAAATATTTGAAAGAACTACTTATGCACATAAAATACATATTTTGTTATTACTATACTAAATTTAGCATCTTCCAATTTAGAAGAAGAGATTACAAGTAGTGAAATTTTGTTTCAAGGTAAACATTTGTAATAAGATATATTTTATCCTTTTTTTACAAGAGTTAAGGAATAAGCAAACTTGTATCTTTTAAGATATTTTTCAATTGTATTGAATCTTTTCCTGTGATTTTTACAAGAATAGCCTGTGGTTAGATGAAGAATAGAACCATGAAAAAACTTTTTTATGACCAGAGTACTTTTTCTGTGTCTGTAGTTCCGTTTATGCTACCTCAACATAATATCAACATTAATGAACTTGTGTTAATGAGAATCAAATTATGTTAGTTTACATCTTCTGTCTTAGCTCTGTTTTAACATTTTTCTAAGTTCAAAACTTCATTTGTTTAGAAAGAAGATACCCAGGGCTGGGGTTGTAGCATGGTGGTAGAGTGCTTGCCTAGCATATGCAAGGTGCACCACATAAAATAAATAAAATAAAGTTATTACGTTCATCTACACATAAAAAAAATTTTAAAAAGAAGATACCCACAGATTTTATACTGATAGTTTAGAAAAATTATCTAGTAATATTACTCTGAATAGTCACTTAGAAAAAAATTTGGTATGTTGGGTTTAAATGTCCAAGTTCACATTTTTTAATATGACATAAACCAGTGGATATTTGAATAAACAGAACTTTAGGAAACTGGAAAATAGTTGGCTTAACCAATTTAAAGGCATTTATGCTATTTCTTTTCTTTAGGCATATTGGGATGAAAAACTCTCATTTTCATACTTCATTATTAAGAGGACAGCACATTTGCTCACTTGTAACATTAATAGAGTCAATAGACAGTTTTTGTTTTGTTTTGTTTTGTTTTTTGCAGTGCTAGGGATTGAACCCAGTGCTCCTCATATGTTAGGCAAGTGCTTTACCATTCAGCAGCTTCCCTATTCATTTAACATTTTTTTCTTTTTTAATTTTAGAGATAGGGTTTCACTAAATTGCCTAGGCTGGCCTCAAACTTGTGATTCTTCTGCCTCAACCTCCCAAGTAGCTGGGATTAGATGGTTGAGCTACCTCACCTGGTTGGTTTTGTTTGTTTGCTTTTGGTTTTTAAAGAAAGGCAGAGTAGCAATAAGGTTAAGAAGGGCTCTGGAGAACAAGTAGATTAGGGTTGATTTTCTTGCCCGTGTTTTATCATTCATGTGACCTCAGGTATTTTTCAATCTGTGTGCCTCAGTGTCTCTAGCTATGAAATGGAAATCATAGTTACACTTGACATGAAAATTAATTAAATTTATGCTTGTAAGGCACTTTGAACCATGCCTGACACAAAGTAAGTATTCAATTAATAGTAGCTATTATTTTATCAATTTTAGTCTGATAGATTATTAAATGTAATGATTTTACTATCCTTTGTGCACTTCAGTTTATTTCAGTTTATAGAACCAAGAAGTTGTATAACTAACTAGAACAGATAAAAATAATAAAAATGAGACATAAAGGCTTTGCCTGACAAACAAACAAACAAAAAAAAGAAGTATAGTAATGTGTTTCTTGTGGACAAAAGCCATAAGAGGGATGAAATTCCTTTTGAATAATAAAGGAAACATGTATCTTTATTTCATCTGATTATCCAAATTAAACTTTAAATATTAAGATTAAACAATATTATTTTCAAATGTTCATAGCAAAATGCTATTTTTGGTATGAATTGAAAAGGTATTTCAATGAAAATGCTATTCAATGAGGATAGATATCTTAGGCATGCCCTTTTTCTCTTGGTTACAAAGGTGACAAAGGGGACAAGATTAAAGCTTGTTGAAAAATGACGAAGGAAGATTATCAGCTTCATTCTGAAAGTTTAGAACCTTTTCTATTATTGAACTTTGAAAGGTGTTCATCACTGTGAATTCATCTGCAAAACTCTGAAGCTTACAAATACTTAGAATCCATGAGACATGATAAAATACATATGGTGGGTCTGGGTCACATATCCCTTTTTTAGTTGACTCTGGATTTCACTTGTTGGCAGAGTGCAAAGAAACATGTAGTCATTACTTCATGTATGGCACAGGCAATCCCAGGGAAGAAACTGAAGATGCTAGGACTTCCTTTCCTGGAGACTATGCCAGCACTCCTTATCAAGTTATTCACCATGCAAATGAACAGTGGAGTCCCACACTGAAGCAGCTGTTAACTATATCACACTGTTAAAAAGGATCAACAGTGCCAGAGGCTAAAATGTAATCAGACAGGTGAAATAGTGATAAGATAAATATTCCTGCATGTAATAGCAAGGGTATTTAATTAATTTATTTATTGTAATTCTGCTGGGGCAACTGAATTTAGAATACTTGTGAAATATGTTAAACTCTCTAAAGACATTTCTTTCCTCTTTGCAAAGTGTGGAAAATGAGAGACCTGAAAAATGGGATATTTTATCTGAAAGCATTTTTCTGATATCTTTGTATATTTGCATGCAGATTTGAGCATTGTTCCATCTAGTGATGACATACTGTAGAAAGATGCATATAATTTTCAGTTATAGCAAATGAAGGTCAGCTACCAATTCTTGGTCCTAAAGTTTGTCTTCATTTAATGTGAAAATAAAATACAAATAAAAATGTTCAAAATGAAGGTTGCATTGGGGTGTTTTTGCTTTGGTCCTCAGAAATGAATGGGAAGAAAAATATTGCATGAAAAATAAGAGAGTTTGCTATATTCTGTAATGTACACAAAACTACACTGATGTGTTATGTGCCATCCATAGAAGTATGCTTACTGAATGAATTTGTGACTGCTCTTTTCTGGAGGTGTGTGTGTGTGTGTGTGTGTGTGCACGCGCGTGCGTGCACTTAATGTGTTTGCTTATGTTTATGTGTGGGTTTTAAATACACAATTCCAAAAGTCTGTATTCGCTTCACCTGCAGGGGATTATAATTATTACATTATGCATATTGTTTTCTAAACCCAAGAACATTAGAAACTAAATTGCATATATTTCAGTCAAGGTATAGTGCATCAGAAGCATTTTCTGTAATGTTTGTAAGAAATGGAAACCATTTGGGATTTAGAATTACAATTTGGATGATTCTACTAGCACACATCTTTTACTTTTGCTTTCTCCACATGTCTCAGCCCTGTCCAACAAACTGATGTTGTACCATAGTTAATGTCCTTGTACTTGCTCATATCCATTAATGCACAATCATATTAACATATTGTTTGCATTGACATTTCTATTTTTAATCTACTTTAAAACATTAACATGACAGGATTTTTAGTTAAGTATTTTTAAGCTAGTCAAAAATATAAGCATTAACCTTAAAAACATTAGGTATCAATCAATGTGATTTGTCACTTTTCTGGAGTCAACAGATCCTATTAATATGTCTTAAATAGGTAGAGAAGGAATATGTGAACAGGTGTAATCTGTTATTCTGAATATTAAATATGTTCACACTCAAATGTATTTTAATGGAAACTTTTAACACTGTAGATATAAGAAATACACATAGTGTGACACTAAAAGTTCTTAAGACTCGATTTTGTTTTCAAGAACTCTGCCTTATGGGAGGTTGAAGGATTAAGAAAGTAAGGGACTATATTAGGAAAACCTTTAAGTAAAAAGTTCATTGTTCTTCATCATTTCAATTTCACTTCTTGAAAGTGCCTGAAAAATCAATTCAATATATTATATACAAAACATACTTCAAATAGTATACATGTTGCAAAGTTCTGGTAGAAAAATCATGGGGGAAATAATAACAGAATAATACAAAAACATAGTTAAATTTTAGAATTATAGAATAAATTATTTAATACAAATATACATACTAATAAAAAAGTAAAAACTGCAGAAAACTATTTTATAGGGTCAATGAGGCTTAAAGTACAAAACTGCGAAGAATATTTGGAGTCAGCATGTGCCAGAACAGTGTTTCAGGTACCAAATGAAATCAGAAAGATCTTCAGCATAAGCAGAAATGAACTTGAAATATTCTTGTCTGATGTCAAAATCACCTATGTTTTTTCTTAAAAGTGTAAGAGTGTGGTGGAGAACTAGGGGAGGATCTCACTTTAATTAAGAGTGCTATCAAGAAGAAGCAGCTACTTAAAATGAAAGTAATGTGCATATAATGCTATTTGCTTAATATAACAATGTCATGAACAGGCCTCATACAGAGGACTACTGCATTTAATGTTCAAGGAAAAATCTGAGACTTTCAAACAAAAGCAGAAAGAAAGAAAATCTTGTCAGTACAGGCTTTGTATAAGACCATACTGCTATTTAGTTTTAGACTTAATTATTTCAGTCTAAGAGAGAAAGCCTTATATTTTTCTTTTTCCGAAGAGTTGATCATTGACTCACTCTAGTGCTAGCCTGTAAAGTTAACTATTTTTCTGAAATTTCTCTGTGCCTTTTGCTCTTGCAAAAAGTGACATGCCACTTTTTAATGTGTCAACTCAGTGAGCCACATAACCAATTTAGAAAGCATTTACTGAACTTTAAACAAAAAGTCTTTTTTCTTTTGCTTTGTCTTTCAGGAAGTTGATGGCAATAAAGTTATGTCTTCATTCGCTCCACACAACTCATCTACCTCACCTCAGAAGGCAGAAGAAGGTGGGCGACAGAGTGGCGAGTCCTTGTCTAGCGCAACCCTGGGGACTCCTGAGCGGCGCAAGGGCAGCTTGGCTGATGTTGTTGACACCTTGAAGCAGAGGAAAATGGAGGAGCTCATCAAAAACGAGCCAGAAGGTAAAAGCTGGAAAAAGAAATTGACTCATTGCTTCTGCCTGGTTTCAGTACCTTGATTTTTAACTCCTAGATGTTTTTTCTTCCTTTCCTTTCCTTTCCTTTCCTTTCCCTTTCCTTTCCCTTTCCTTTCCCTTTCCTTTCCCTTTCCTTTCCCTTTCCTTTTCCTTTCCTTTTCCTTTCCTTTCCCTTTCCTTTCCCTTTCCTTTCCCTTCCCTTTCCCTTCCCTTTCCCTTCCCTTTCCCTTCCCTTTCCCTTTCCCTTTCCCTTTCCCTTTCCCTTTCCCTTTCTGCACTTAGAGTCAATTGGACAAAACAATGCAATGAAGATGAACAGTGTTCTTTCTCAGAAACACTTAGACACACCTCTTTTGACTTTTTTAATCATACATTTTTGCAGTGATATCTTCCTTATTTTCACACCCAAGTAAGTTGTGGTTGAGTGAGACTTAGATTCAAGAATGGAATGTGGCAGCAGAGCCCACAAAAGTCACAGACCTGTCAAATATCTCAGTCTTGTTTGTTTATCTCCAGAAATTTCTTTTCCCCAAGGACCATTTTAGAATTTCATTACAGTTTTTAAACTTTACACATTAATGTATCTTATCCTACCTTGATAGTTAGATCTATTTCTTCCATAGTCCAAAATTAATATGGTTAGGCCTATTGTATATTTAAAAACAAGTGATTCTCTTACTCTGCTAGATGTGCTCCCCATTTTGTTGAGCTTCTAGAATTTTTCTTTTAAGATTTCATCTATAAATCTCCTCAACAGTTTTTGACAGCAACCTGAAAGTGATGTGCAAACTTAAAAGTAAAAGCAAATAAGCCAGTATAAGCTCATGCATGATGGATAGTCGTCCTTTATGTTGCTGATGCTTACGAACTCCTACTTAGCCCTGTGTCTTCCTGAAGCATGAATTCCATACCACACACAAGAACACATCTTCTGTTTCAGTCAAAGCAACCAGCAATGGTATGCAAACACATACTGTAAACCCCAAACATACTGCATGTATACTATGTAATACTGAGTTATTGTGCTCATTTCTAGACTGTTAGGACCTTGACAAATAGTAATTCTATTTGATACAAAATGTATGTTAACTCATTTATTTGGGAATCATGTGATAAATATTCCTGGGTCCCTATCAGATATAGAGGTGGGACATGGATTATGGTTTTTATTTATGCAGTTCTCATGATCTTAGAATTGGATGTAATTCTAGAAATGATTGGGTGATCCAAGAACTTTTGGTATTTTGTTACCTTACATTCCCTTCTATATTCATGGAGTTAAAAATGGAAATCTAAGGAGGAGCCAGACAATGTTTAAAAAAAAACATTGTGTGTGTTTTCCTGATATTAAAAATAATATGGTTTTATTATACAGATTATTTTAAAATCAAAAATATTAAGGAGGAAAATAAAATTTACTTAAACTTGCAGATTTTTTATATGAAACCTATGATGCATTTATTTTTATATTTATTTTTGCATATTCTGTTCATTAAACTGGATGAACTTCTCCCTTTCAAATTATTTTGCATCTTTGATTTCACTTAACATTTTAGTGTGTTTTCTCCTATCATTAAAAGTGTCTTGGAAAAGAATTAGCTGCCAAATATTCGAAGGTATTCACTATTACAGTTCATGTGTTTTTAAATTAATAGATCTTTGTTTTTGCAGAACAGTTTCATATTTAGAGAATAATTAAGCAGATAGTATAAAATTCTCATGTGTGTGCCCCCCATATAGTTTCCTCTCTTTTTAATATCTTACATTAGTTATGTTTGTTGTAATTAATGAACCAATATTGATACATTATTATTTACCAAAGTCCATAGTTTATTAAGATTCTTTTGCTTTCATCAAGCATTTTTTTTCCTGTTTTGAAATACCATGAAGGTTTAACCAACACATTACGTTTAGTTGTCATATCTCTTTTTGACTGTGATTGTTTGTTACACTGTTCTTGTTTTCTTCATTTTAAATTATTTGGTTTTTTTTTTACCACACAAACCCCAAAATTACACATATTAACGGGGTACCATGTGATGTTTCAGTGTACTCATGCATTGATGTTATCAGGTTGAACATACCTATCTCCTCAAACATTTCTGACTTCTTTATGATAAAAATATTCTTAATCTTTTCTTGTAGCATTTTGAGATATACAGTAAACAATCCTAGCTATAATCACCCTGTTCTTGTTTTTGATGACCCTGAAAGTTTTGAGATTCACAGATATTGCTGGATATACATTGACTGGAATTTTTCAGGTGTTTTATTCTTAATTAGACCGGGGTCTCCTGTTTGGGGAGGATGACGACAGAGGTAAAGTGCATTTTTTTGTCACATCATATCAATTATATACTTTCTGTGAAATTAAGAATGTTGATGTTGTCCTTAATGACCTGGCTAAAGTAGTATTTTTAGGTTTTTCTGCTGTAAGGTTGCTACCTGCCCTCTTTCCACACCATGCACTTTGAAAGGACAGAACTGTGCATGTCCACAATTATGGAGTAGGGCGTTATGTGCATTCCCCTTGTTAAAAGTGGTGTATCTCCATCATTGAATTGGAATCATTTTTCATGGGAGATTTATCTCTTCTCCCTCATTTATTTATTCAGTTATTTATTTATACTACTGTAGACTCATGGATATTTATTTTACACTTAGTATGTCACTTTAACATTCCATTAGCATTGTGATTATGTTTGTTCTTTTTATTTTAGCACTACCTTATTATGTAGTGCCAAAGACTCATTTTGTACATTTTGTACTCCAGTTCTGCAGTCAGCTGTAACTCCAAGAAGCCCTGGTTCTGTTTATTGGAGAAAAGGTCTGGATTCTAGCTGTGCTCATTGCTTCTGAGGTGCCATTTCTTTTAGGTCCTCTCTGTTGGCACAACAAATTAATCTATGACTTTATATTAATCTCTATATTTACATATGTACAAGTATTGTTGTTTAATAATACCTCCGTGAAGCTCAACATGAATTCTTACTAATGTCTCCAATACTAATTCATTTCCACATGATTATCCTAGCATCATCCCTTGTTGATCTATACACTCCCACTCAACTTTGAGAAACCTGGCTGCCACCATCCACTCACTTAATTGTTCAATGACATATGCATGTATAACAACACCAAAATTATTAACTGGTATCATGGTAGGAGATATCTTGATCAACTAGAGTACAGTTCTTATATGTAGTTCCTTGTGCTTTTGTTCTCAGAGATTCCATTCATTTCCCAAATTACTTAGGTAACTTACTTTTCCCCCACCCCATTCAGTAAGGTCATTTCATACATTTGTGGTACAATTTTTTTTGGTTTTCTTTCCTGATATTTCTCAAACTTCTAAATGATTTTTAAAATTTGTTTATATTAAGGTTTGATCTTTGCATTTTACATTTCTAAGTGTTTTCATAAATGAATATCATCACTTAGTCCCTATTACACCACCATGCAGAATAGTTTTCATCACCTTTAAGTATCTCCTGTGCTTCACCTATTCATCCCTCCCTCCTTTTCTAGAGTACCAGACAAATGTTGATCTTTCCCTATCTCTACAATTTCAACTTTACTAGAATATCTTATAATTAGAAGCATACAGCATGTAGCCTTTTCAGACAAGCTCTTCACTTATTAATATATATTACTTCCATGTCTGTTCATGGCTTGATAGCTCGTCTTTTTTTATCAGTGAATAATAGTCATTGTGTGAATGTGCCACATTTTGTTTATCCATTTGCATATCAAAGGACATCTTGGTTACTTCCAGTTTTGGCTTATTTGGACTAAAGCTTCTATCAATATTCATGTGCAGATTTTTGTGTGGACATAAGTTTTCAGCTCAATTGATTAAATACCTGGGAAAATGATTGCTGCAGTATATGGGAGCAAATGTTTAGCTTTTTAAGAAACTCAGAACTGTTTTAAAAGCAGCTCTATGATTTTACATGATTTTACATTTCTGCAATAAATCTAAGTTCCTGTTGCTCCACATCTTCTTCAGCATTTGATATTGTTAGTTTTTTGGATTTTTTTAATTTAAATAGGTTTGTAATAGTATTTCATTATTTTGATTTTCACTTCCATAATGACAAGCAGTGTTGAACATCTTTTCATTGGCTTGCTTGTTTTGACACCTGTTTATTTTCTCTGGTGAGGTATCTATTTAGCTTTTTTGTGCATTTGTTAATGGAGTCACTTGCATTAAATTGAGTTTTAAGATATCTTATATATTTTGGACATAAGCCTTTTATCAGAAATGTATTTTGCAAATTTTTCTCTCCAAGTCTATGGCTCTTGATTTTATTGTTTTAATGTTTTCTTTTTTAGAATGAAAGTTTCAATTTTAGTGAAGTCCAATTTACTGACTTTTTTACATAACTAATACTTTTGATAGATATACTCCTATTTCCTAACCCAAGGTCACTTAGATTTTTTTCCTTTGTTAACCTCTAGAGTTTTGTAATTTTGCATTTTATAATTTAGGTCTATGATTATTGTTAATTTTTTTAAAAAGGTTGTAAGTTTTGTTTCTGGCTTAATTTTTTGTTTATAGATTTCCATCTGTTCTAGTTCCATTTGTTGAAAAGACCTCGTTTTCTTCATTGAATTGCCTTTGTTCCCTTGCCAAAGATAGTCCACTGCATTTGTGTATATTTATTTCTGCCCTCTGTTCTATTGATTTGTTGGTCTGTACTTTGGCCAGTACCATGCTACCTTTATTACTGTGAGTTGATAATAATTCTTGAAGTTGGGCAGTATCAGTCCTCTGACTTTCTTCCTTTCTTTCAGTATTGTGTGGGTCATCCTGGGCCTTTGCCTTTTCCATAAACTTTAGGATCAGTTTGCATATAACCACCAATAACTTGGATTTGATTGAGAATCTGTTATATCTACAGAACACATTGGGAGGAATTAGCATCTTGAAAATACTGATTCTTCACCTTCATGAATACAAAATGTGTCTCCATTTATTAAGATCTTCAATTTCTTTGCAGTGTTATAGTTGTCTACATAGAGGTCTTATACTTATTTTGTTATATTTATATCCTTGTATTTTTTGGTATAAAACAATTGATGTAAATAAAAATCAGGTTGTGTTCTTGATTTTGAATTCCAGTTACTTTGTGCTGGTGTATAGGATATAATTGGCTTTCATATATAAACTGGTATTCTGTGTCCCTTTGATACTATTAGCTCCAGAAGTTTTTATCAATTTCCTTGAAATTTTCTACATAGACCATCATGTTAACTCCAAACAGAAATTTTAATTTCTTTCTTCCTAAGCTGTGTAGCTTTTATTTCCTCTTCTTGTTTTTGGACATGAGCTAGGACTTCCAGGACCATTTGTACTAAGCGTGGTGAGAGGGGACTTCCTTGCCTTGTTCTTGATATAAATGGAAAGCATGTAGTTCTCACCATTAAGAATGATGCAAGCTACAAGTCTCTTGCAGTCAATCATTATCTAGTTCAGGAGGTTTCTCCTGTTCCTAGTTTGCTAAGGGACTTTTTCATGAATGATTTTAGAATCTATCAAGATTTTTTTTTTTTTTTGGTATGTGTAGGTATGGGATTATTCCTCTTTAGACTATTGAGACTGTATCATTTTCAAATGTTGAACCAGCCTGCAAACTTGAAATAAATTCCACTGGGTCACTGTTTGTAGTTCATTTTATATGTTTGATTTGGTGTGCTCATATTTTGTTGAGGATGTTTGCACCTATGTTAATAACATGTATCAGTCTATAGTTTACCTTGTATGTAATGTAATTTTCTAATTTTGGCACATAAAACAATGCTGGTTTCATAGAATGAGTTAGGAAGTGTTTCCCTCATATATAATTTTGATTATTGTTTCAGATGTCTTCAGATACAGGGCTAAAGGTTAGTAAGAACCAACCTGTGGTGGTATAGACTATATTACGAAGAAAATTTGGGGAGTTTATTGTTAGATGATGTTCTCCAAGAAATTTGGTAGATGACCTTGGCACTCCCCCAGCTTATCTTGTTGACTTACAAGTGAATGCATTAACTATTTATTTGGAAGTATACAACAGGCCTAAACCCAGTAGATATATCCCGATGGGCAAGAGGGCAGGTGATGGTACCCCAACCCTGATTTACTTAGCAGGAGACACTAAGAAGTATTAAGAATTAGAACAAAAGTATAGTAGCTAGTAATCACTACTCAGGCTAAAGAGCAGATGGAGCATCTGTAGCAGGAAGGATCAACACAAATAAACATCACCATTGCATATGAACATTAGACTGTTTTTACTTTTTGTATTTCCCAAATTTATGTGCTTTTATATATTTTTCCCTCTAAAAATATTTTAAAAACTCGGCTAAGTAGTGACCTGTTACAAAATATTATAAAGATATAGCAAAAATATAGAGGTAGAATTTAGGAGGATAGATGTAAATTTTACAAGGCAAGCATCTCAAGTCTGAATTTTGAAAAGGTAATTTGTGTTCATATAGAGCCATGAAAATTTATTTATGTTTGCATATACAAGATTCCTACACATGTGCTTTGAGCATATAGAAACATAAATGAACTTGCTCTTATTGATAATTTGCCATGGCAAAAATGTTTATTACTGCATTAGTTGGATGTGTCACCGAGTAGTAGTTATTTGAGTATAGTAATGATCTTAAGCATAAAGAAAAACAAGATAATTACAAAACAGGAAGTTCATTCAAATTAATAGAATGTTGAAGAAATTTTGTTTTTATTTATTTTTTTAATTGTAGGGAAAAAAAACATAGGGAATTGTATCTCAGGAGTTGTGTAGCTGTTTCACAACCATTGGAAAGAAACATTGTCTTTAAAGACTTCAGCAATCAAAGGGGAAGATTGAACGTGAGAAATGTCGCTAAAAACATACATCATTCAGGCATCAGGACAGTGGCATTATGTATAGCACACACACAAAAAGATCTATAGCATCAAAAAGAAAAAAAACATTTAGGAATAAATTTAACAAAAGAACTGAAAAGTTTTTGAAACTTCTGAAAACTGCCAAACATTGTTACATCTCTATGAAGAGAATAGCAATATGGATATGAGGGGAACAGAGACAGAATGAAGGAAACTAATTGTTAAGCTCACAAATATGTGCCACAGACAAATCTTTTCTTCCCTCAAGCTATTTTTTCCATTGTTTTTCAAAGGCCATTAAAATGAATAGCAGGTTGTGATGAAAATTTCATTAAGCCCCAGCTAAATGATTATGAGGGTGCCATATTCTTGCCTTTGCTTCCTCTTGTTGAGGGAAAAGCAGATTTCAATAGAAAGACAGCATTGTTTCCAATTTACCCCTCCAGTAGCAAACTAACAGAAATTCAGAAGTTAGAAAAGAATAGTGTTCTGTACAAAAGGAGTCCACTGAGGTGAGGTGGTTAGAAAGAAAACTAGTTTTGCATATGAGTTGATGAAAAGACTGTACAGTATTCTAGCTATCCAATTTTTTCAAGCAATTAATTAAAATATTTAAGAGTTACATTAGAATATAGTAGTATATTTTAGTACATAATTGTATATTTTTGTTTGTGTTTTTTGTTGTCTCATACTTTTTGTCTCTCATCACCCAAAGAGGTCTGGTGCTAAAGATTCTTACTGTCCAATGTCACCGTAACTGACATGGTGTGCTAAAGTTCATAGTAAATTTGTGGTTTTAAATATCTGGCCTATGTATTGTAGTTCCATTATATTTGATAATATCTGTGCTCTATCAGTTAGAATTATTAGATTTAGCAGTTCTGGAGTTACAGTGAAGTTTAATATCATAATGTAACACATAATTTCTGTATTAAGGCCTTGAACGAATATGATATATTTGGGGAGGGAGTAAAAAAATGTAGAAAATGTAACATATATATAAATTGTTAACACATATTAAGTATATATTATATGTTAACTACAGTGTTAAGCACTTTATATGCAATATTTAATATATATGCATATCTTAATACCAGGGTCGCCATGCATAGCTCGAATCCCTGTCTTAGGGAGTACCATTCATGTGACCTAAAATTTACGATTCCTGTTATTTCCATTTTCAGATGAGAAATCGATGATTAAATATGTCACACTGAAGTCATTGTTAGTCTACAGTCCATGCCGTAACCACTGCTCATATTGTTTCTTCCACTTAGGAATTTTGTCACACAGTTGTTTAATGTTTCCCTTTAGCACAAGTGTGTCTAAATTCCTTTGAAATATTGAATGCCAAAGTGACATTTAATAAATTTCTACTAAAGTAAAATCTTTTTTTTTTTTTTTTTTTGTGGTGCTGGGGATTGAACCTGGGGATTGAACAAGGCAGGCACTCTACCAACTGAGCTATATCCCCAGCTCTAAAGTAAATTCTTTATGCCTCCATAGTGATCAAATTTCCAGAAAGTTTTTAATTGAAGATCATTTCAGTTTAAAACTGCTCAAAAAAATAAAATAAAATAAAGCCTTAGAGTGTATCTTAATAAAAACTTGTTCTAGAAAAAAAATGTCTAGGAGAAAAACAATTGTTGACTAAGAGAAATTCAGAACTGGAATGAAATATGGGCACATTTGCAACCCCCATTGTCATTTTAGAGAGAGGGAGACCAAGGCAGAGATGTGTCTGATGTCACACAGTGTTAAAGATGTTAAAGATGTTAAAGTGTTAAAGATATTAAAGTCAGATAAAGAGTCCAGCCCATGGTGTATGGGTCTGAGCTCTTTTTTATCCACTCAGTTACATCATGATTTCAAATATTCTTTATTCCTTTTATCTTTTAGGAACAGTGTTTCCACTTTTTAGAAGAGGGTTTAAAATTATGTCACTATGTCACTCTGTGATAGAGCTAGATTTCCACAAATACCCTGTGTCATCAAGTTTCAAGTGTCTGGGCAGTGGTCTGTAAATACAGGTCTGCTGTTAAATTTAAGGGTCAAATCCAAACCTCTATTTGATTTTATGCAACTTCAGGATAATTATAGCCAAGGTGACTACCTTGATTTGATGCCTACCTTAGATATCACTTAAGATAGGATCCCTTTAGATGCAAAGAACACACAAGATTCTTATTTTAATCTTTCTGCATTAATGTCTATTTGTTTTCTCTTTGGAGTGGACATTTTGAGGTATTGACACATTTGTTTCTTCCTTCCTCAACCACAACAAACAAACTTAGCTTTCCTTTATTTCTATCCTCTACCTACAATCCCATTTCTCTTGTCTTCAAACCTAAATTGCTAGACAGAGTCATTCAGTAGAAGTGCTCCAGTCATTGTTTTCACATCTTCAAGAACTTCCATCGTTGTTACCCTTACTCTAACATCATATTATGTGATATGTATTGGTGTGTTTCTCCTCTACTGTTTTTTTTTTGTTTGTTTGTTTTGTTTTGTTTTGTTTTGTTTTGTGATGCTGGGGATTGAACCCATGGCCTTGTGCTTATGAGGCAGGCACTCTACCAACTGAGCTATATCCCCAGCCCTCCTCTACTGTTAAATTCTTTAAGGGTGAGTTATGTCCACTTATTATTTGAAGTATTTGTTGAAAGAATGTTTAAATTGCTTCAATATTGCCCCATTGCTGTCATGGGTAAAGCAGGGAGAGACCTACAAAAATATCTGCCTCTCCTCTCTTTCACTCAATCTCCCCAACTTCTGAAGTTGGTGCTACTTATTATTTAAAAATAAAAAAAGGTTTCATAACTTTTCCTGTTGTTATATGGAAGAACATGAATTAGAGCAAAAGTACTGTTCCCCATGCAACTCCATATTTACAAGACCATATTTAACCTGACTGCACCCTTTTTTTCCTTTAACCCTATGCTCCACAATGCTCCAAGTCCTCATTCCCCTGCTGACTTATCAGTATGCATGCAGTTCCTTCAGAGTTCTGTTCACTTAATACTCAGTGCTTTTCATATACTATTCCTCTGCCTTAAACACCATTTCTATCTTATCTACCTGATGAGTTTTTATTCACATTTTAAGAGTTTCTATTCACCTTTTAAGACCCAACAGTTTTCTCTGAACACCCTTGTCAGACTCTGGCTTGGCTTGCACTTCTAACACAAATTCATCTCTGTAGCTCTTTCCACAGTAGTTTATGCTTATCTAAATATAATGTTCTTGGAAGAGTCCCTTGTTTTCTGATAATGAGCTTAGTAGGTGTCTATTTGTCTTCACTGTAGGTACTAGTCCACCAACTAATTGACATTCTCCAGCTTTGAAATGCATTAGGTTTCACTTGTCCTTCATCTAATTTTGCCTCATATTCTACTCAGATTCTTCCTTTACCCCCTTTCCACCTGTCTTCTAGTTCATTCTGTTTTCTCCATGATTCTTTTCCTCATAAGCATATCTTGTCTGTATTGAACCTTTGAGATCATTTATTGCAGTTCTTTCTGTGACTCAGAGGTTAATATGTTATCCTGGCACAAAGCTGGATATTTGAAAACCCTCTAAAATATACACATGATGTGTTTGTTACACTAATGTAAATTTTTATTCACATTAATCTTTTAAGTGGCTATTAGACATTTCACTAAGGAAGTACTTTGACATATCTATGGATTACTGGTCATAATAATAATTATATCCCATTGCTTTAAGTAAAGTGAGAAGTGAATTTGATTGATTTTCGAATAATCTTCCAGAATGTAAAGCTATAACTTGTTCTTTAATAGTGTTTCAGCATAATGGAGGGCAGTACCCTTTTCTAGGTAAGTGGAACTGGCATGAGAATCATAGTTCCTACTTCTCAGGATAGGCTTAGGACTGGGGCAGCCTACTGTTGATCTTCCTCTAGGTCAACTTCTGTGCCATGGTAGGAGAGTAACTGTCTTCTATCCACACCTGCCTCACTTCTTCCAGTCTTCCAAGGCCTCTAATGTTCCCTCAAGAATAGTGAACTTTATGGGCAAGGCGGTACGCAAACTCAGGATTCTTGAGTGGCTGCAGAGGCTTTTAAATCATGACAGATATTTATGAGATGATGGAAATTTTGTGTTTTTTTTTCTATTTTTTGAGAAAGAGAACATAGCTTTTATCTGGTTTTCAAATAAATCATGTAGAAACTGAGTTAAATAGAATTTTGTGTTGGAGTTTTAGCTTTGATTCTTTACTATTACTAAGTGATTATGGTTTAACATCTATATAGTTTAGTCTCTGATCAATTTTGAGGTGATAATTTACATGTATTTAGCAATATATTGAATATACTTTTACCTATTTTTCTCTTGAAATTTACAGTTTTTTGCAGAAATGCAAGTTGTAATTTTAAATAAACACTTCTTTACCTAAAAATGAGTATTACCTTATAATTTACACTTTTAAAATATTATATTTACTTGCTTTAATTTGCTATAATAATTGTGTTAATATAATGAATATCCTTTCTGCATTGGCAGTGCTAACTGCCCTACTTTCATCAGAAGGTTGTTGAAGAGAACAAATGAGGTAATGCACATCAGAGTACTTTGTCAATCATAATCAACTTGGAATCTTACCAGTTGTTGTCAGTATCCCATCTTGGTTCATTGGAAACATGGCTTCTTTAGGTACATCCAAAGTGTATAGTGCTCTTTTCCCAAGATACTATTATATACTAAAAATTCTGATTCAGAACTTCAAAAACTTGAAAATGTGGGGTATATAGTTAACAACACAACAACAATAGCAATAACAAAGTAACAGCCAATCCAACAGTCAAAAAAGTCCTGGAGAGGTAGTGGCTTTGATGTTTACCTATGAATTGCCTCTGATACATACATGCTTTGGCAATTTCCTACCTGAAGAATTACACTTTGAAGGGAATGAAAAGTTCTCTGAATTGATAATGAATAATCACAAATAGTGACACACATGTAACTAGAAGGGGCAGTTTAACATTGGATTTGTGGATTGGTTGCTTTTCCACAATCAATGTGAATATATGTGAAGACAAATATTATTTGGACCCAATGTTTCATAGTTTTCTTAGGTTTTCAGTTTCTGTTCTGTGATTCGTTTTTGCTTTTCTACTTTATTCTGCTGTCTTTCCACTATTTCTTTTGTGTGTATGAGTGTGCATGTGTGTGTATGTGTGTGTTGTTCCCTTTCAGATCCTGCACTGCTTGGTTTCATTTAGCAACTCTCTCTCTCCCTGTTCTTCCTTCTTAGGGTGTGAGACCCACACCTCCAGGATTGTTTTGCTGTGATGTGTGTGTGAGAAACTACATTCACATATGAAATTCTGTTTCTACTGGAACTTGGCCTTCCTATTATTTACACAACTGGAACTTTTCCCCCTGAACTTCACAAGATCTTTGCTCACCATTTTATCGACAAGACCCTAAAGGCACAACATATTACCAGAGTCACCCAGTGTTACTTTACATGAAGCAGTTCATTGCTTTTAGTACAGACATCACAAAAAGGGTTCTCTTCTTGTGAGAATTAATAAAAATAATGGAATGGGCTTGAAAAGGTATATTTGTGACAGACCTCAAACCTTTACCCTAGAGTTATCTATACCCCATCACTAGATAAAGGAAAGGCAGCTCTCTCTTTCTCTCTCTCTCTCTCTCTCTCTCTCTTTCTCTCTCTCTCACTGAGACTGTGCAATGTAACACATTCTTAGAGGCAAATGCCAAAGCCTCACTTAATTCCAGTTGTGCCCCTTATAGGATTTTATTGGACACTTTTTATGTTTATTCCTAGATGTATTGAACCCAAAATAATGTATACATTGTTCATAAAATTAGCCTCTTTTAAAACTTGAAACTGTTTATGGATATTATTGTGTCATTTTGATATTTGCATGTCCTGAACATAATTCACTTCATTGAACTTTCTATGTTACTTGTGCTTTTTTTCAGAAAAATTATGTTAGTGCATTTTAATTTTTATTGCAAATGTATTGACTTTATCTCTTCCAAATAGATATAAACTCGCTCCCCTGATTTGAGATTTACTTTAGGGTTGCTTAAGTAGGTTTTATAAGCAGTGCATTTTCATGTGCAGTTTACTCCAACATTACATGTAATTATTCTATGAAAAAGGCAGGCTCCTGGTGCATGAGATTTGGCCTTCTGAGCATTCGTATCAGCTTTACAGTGTGATATTTGAATTTATGTTATAAATCTCAATGTTTGTTCTTATAAGTTAAATGTCTGTTGTTGAACAGCCCTTTAGAATTTAAATTGAACCATATCATATTAACAGACAAGTTGAAATACAAATTCTGAATTACCCCTAATTTTATCAAGTTTCTAATTACTATTTTTTTTAATGGGAAAATTACAGAGATAGGCTTTCGTAAATTCAAAAATCCCAAAGCATTCCATTAATTGAAAGAAGAGGGCACTTTGAAATTCAGTCTTGTTTTAAAATCACATTTGATGAGGTGGGAAAAATCAAAAGTGAGCAGATCAGGGGAAAAGCCTAAAGATACTTTAATTGGCAGAGGTTTGAGTTGCTTTTGTTTAGTTGCTCACTGTCCTTTTGACAAAGTACATGTTGAAGAGGCTTTGTAAGTGCTGTTCCACTGAAGGACAAACAAGGGTACTTTTCAATTGAGCTCTTTTAAGTTTTGTTCCTCACACTCCCGCTGCTGTTGGAGGCTACTCCTGATGTATTGTGGCTGTGTTCATCTGTGCAGTCTGTCACTGGAAAATGTCTCTCTTCTTGTTGAGCAAGCTACAGGCTAACCTCCAGCACCCTTTCAAAGGCATCACTGTATGGAAATCGACACTCATAAAGTGATGATAAAGAAACGAGTTTATTTTTTCAAAGGTCAGGACAAGAAGACACCCTCAAATGTTGTAGAGCCTATTTCTTCAGGAATAAGGGTTTTAACTTCAGCCGAGTTAGCTGAGTTTGAAGTGTAATTTTTCAACACTAAAGTGAAACTTGCTCACTGTCATCTCCTTTTCAAGTAGTATTCATCATAGCATATCATTCATCATAGTTTATCCTGATCTTGTTGATTTCATTAAGTGTTAGAGAAAATTAATTTATATTTTCTTGAAAGACCCTCTGGCTGTTCTTCACATAGTGGGACCCTGAGCTGAAATCTAGGGTCATCTGAATAACAAAACCGTTTGGCCAAGACAGTTCTATTTTTTTCTTTTAAACTGTAACTTGCACTTTTGCTGATAACATGTAACTATATTTAAGATTATATCCTTAATCTTCTGCATTGTTCTGTGAATTATCAAGTTATCAGCTTTAGTTAGTTATTTATATTTTAACATGAGACAATAAATATTTGATTCCTAAGTGTTGCGTTCCTGCTCGTACATGAGTTTGTCTACTGAGGGGACTGCACAAACCATTCCAAATGTTTCTTTGCCCAGATAATTCTAGTATTACCTGAACTTTTCATATAAATGGAGCCCCTCTTTTCCTTGTGCAGCTCAATCTGTCAGTCGCAGACTTTCAGTTTCAATGCCTGGATCACCTAAAGGAAGACCCAGTGACCCAGGCTGTCCATTCACAAACATGAGGAGATCGTGCCAGCCTGTCTTGTTGCTTACGTGCCACAGCTTTTGGGGATATCATTTATTCAAGAGTGGAGAGCCAGCCACCTGTTTCTGAGGCCTCTTTTCCCTCCCAGTGAAGGTCCAGGCCCTTGCTGAATAGTAACACTCTAATCTGGGCAACACATTGCATCTTCCTGAAACTGATTTGCCAGACTAGCTAAAGGATTTTGTGTTTGTGCGCTTGTGTGTTTTTCACTCTGTTACCCTTGAGGCACTTGTCACGACCGTGCATATTAAAATTAATCAGACCTCCCAGGCCTGTGTGGCTGTGTGTTTAACATAGAGAAGTGGATATCAAGCATTTGCCCTAATTAAATAGGCCTGCTTGGTTTTGTTCTAGTGGATGCTTGGTCTTTTTTTTTTAATAGGAGTTGCTTATGGAGAAGGCACGGACAACACTAGAGTCAGTGGAGAGCTCACTCAGAATTGCCTTTGCCACCTGCTCCCAGAGTTCTGAGACCTTGAGGGCTCCCAGTGTGCCTGTCCAAACGGCCCTTATCATTGAGGAGAAATATGGCCCACATCATGAGGGAGCAGTGAGGCTAGGGCAGAACAGTGTGAGCATATGACCTGGACATTTTGGATTGATTAAGACAGCCCATCTTACACGTTGAAGAACTTTGGATACCAGATTGTGCTCTGTGCTCTTATTTTTGGATGATAAACTTTGGGAGCTCTAGGTGAAGGTCTTGTTTGGAATTCAGAATGAGTTCTCTCTCTTTTGTGTCTTGAATTTGAAAGGCTACTTTATCTTTTCACTTGTTTCCTGGTCATTCACATATAACATAGAAACCATTTATGATGCAATAGTCAAATATATATATATATATATATATATATATATATATATATATATATATATTTATAGAAATTTTTTTTTCACTTCTGGTCATTTATGGACCTAGCCTATTTTCATTTATGTTAGACTTTTTCCATAGCTCTAGGGAAGACTGTCATGGGACATTTGGAAACAAACTTTTATGAAGTGTAAGCTGAAAACACTGAAAATGTCACACACTGATAAAACAGTTTTCTTCTTTATTCGTGTCATAAATAAGGTAAACTCCAGCATGCTGACCTGAGTTTGTGCATTTTAGTCCCAATTAATGTGTATTATTTAAATGTTTTGTGTTTTAGAAAACAAATTGAAAAATGTATTCACAACATTTTAATTTTTTAAAAAATTATATGTATGAGAAATAAACCATGCAGCCAACATTAGAAACAATTTGGAAGCTAAAGTAATAATAAAAAACCAAACCTTTAATGTTAAACTGTTTGGGGTTGCAGTTGACTAGATTTCCAGATAAGTACTGCAGGTCATTTGGTCAAAGATGACTCTGGCAGGACTGAGTCCCTCGAATTGATTGGTTCCCTTCCAAATTCAAAGGGTTGGAATATTGCAAAACAAAAACCAAGTACTGTTTCCCAACCTCTATTCCTTCCTTCCTATTGAATCTAATATGCTAAAGGATTCTTTCGTTAGCCTATGTCCTTTCTGTTTTGTGTGGGTGTTCAACTCACATGTGGAGAGCTGTATCCACAGTGCCAAGCAACTGTCTGGTACCTGACAGCATCCTGGAAACCCCCCTTCTGTTCACTTAGGTTGCTGCTAGTTATTTATTAACACAATGCAGACTGTGCAGTGTGGGTGTATATGAAATAGAAAGAAAAATAAAGGCCCTGAGCAAGTAAATACATCTTTCATCATTCCTTTTGTTTGGTATGTTTACTGTGTGCTATTCTTGGTCAATAGAAGTTGTTTGACAGTTTTGCAGAGGGTGAGGAACCTTTTTTTGAACTTTATTCTTTTGTTTTGTCTTTGTAGAAAAAGTTTCTGTTTGCCATTTTCTTTTTATTGCAACCTCTCTGTGTAAAATATTTTTTGAAGACAATCGCTATAAATATGTTAAGTGCTAGTGATTATGAAGCATGATAGATGCTGTTATCTACTTTTTTTTTTAATGGACAATTGAGAGACCAGAATTCCAATGTAATTTTCATATATGAACTTTTAAATTAGAATTAGAAAATGAGATATTATGCATCACCTTTTGTGCTTCCTTTAAGAAAAGTACAATTTGTTCTCCGGCCTGTATAAGGTCCACTAAAATATTGAGCCTTGATTAAATTTGGATTTTAAGTTCTCTCCTCCCCATACATTAATATAATATCAATATGGTGTTCGTTGCTTGTAATGACTGAAGAGATCCGTAACTGAGAAAGCACACTGTAATTGAGCATGTCTGTTTATTATAGGACAATGCTGCCATGCTGGTGTTTAGTGTGTTAACAGATAAGAATTGATTCACTGTTTCAGATGAATTAAATCTCTGTTGCTTAGACCTTCCTGGTCACAGAAGTTATGCTTCATTGGTGGAAATTTGCCTGAAAGCTTTATATACCACAGTGTGACATCAGTCATGTGGAAGACTTGGGAGTAGAAAGCCATAAATGCACAAAATCCAACTACTTCTCTTTGGAGTTTTGCTTTCTTTCTTTGCTTTTCTGCAGTTTTTTTGTTTGTTTGTTTTTTATTCATTTGTTTGTTTTAACCCTCATTTTCTTGCTCCCATCCAAGTACCAGCACTTGGTACTCTTCATCAATGTCGGCATCTCCTAGCTCAGAGCAGGAGAGCAAAGGCATAGGGTTGCCATGTTGGGAGCAGCTCTGTGAAAACAGGAGAGGTCAGTTCTCACAGAACGCAGAAACTCCCAAATTTCAAGAAGAAAAAAATGATAAATACCAAAGTCAGTAGGCTAGGAGGTAGCTGTGTGTGCCTGCATTTTGCCTCTTCAGTGTTTCAGTGGGGAATGAGGACTATCTCTGTTCTTGTTCTACACTGTGATTAGGCAGCCACGTCATTACTTTACTTAGTCTTTCTGCCATTCAGCTCACAGGAATCATTAGGAATGAAGGAAAGTAAGTGAAGAAAAAAAATGGAAATTGTGTATTTTTTTAGCACAGCTTTCTCAAAGAATTATAATAAGGAGTTCATAAAGTATTAAAATGAATAGTGTCTTGGAGTCTGTTGTTTGGATTTTTCCTTTGTTATTTAAATGCAGAATATTTAAATGAAAAATATTTGCCAGTTTTAAAGTATATCACATTATTCAGAGAGTTATACATTATGAGTTTCGAAGTGGTCTAAGTTACAAACCTAAAAAAATTTGTTTTTTTAGAACTGCAGTTTAAGGAGTATTAAGTCTATCTCTGTCTCTATTCTTCATGTGTTTTTATATCTGTATTTATATTCATATATACAGAAAATAATCCTGCTAACTCAGATCTTAAAATTTCTTTAAATGAATGAATACACACACACATATATGTAAAATAAAAACAATAAAGTTACATTTTGATTTTAGGAATATTTATTTCACTCAATCTGTAATGTGAAATTTTTGCCAACATTTTTTGACAATAAAGTGCACAAATCAGGACCTCAGTACAAAATAGGAGCTTCCATTTATGTTCTCTATTTTTTCATTACCTATTTTGTTTTGTTTTGTTTTGTTGTACCAGAGATTCAACCCAGGGTGCATAACCACTGAGTCACATCCCCAACCCTTTTCATATTGTATTTTGAGACAGGGTCTCACTAAATTGCTTAGGCCTCACTCAATTGCTGAGGCTAGTCTTGAACTTGCAATCCTCCTGCCTCAGCCTCCTAAATCACTGGGATTATAGCTGTGCACCACCACACCCAACTTTCATTGCCTCTTGTTAACATCCTGTGTACAAACTCTTAATGCCCAAGGTAGAGTCAGTACCTCCTTTCTTCAGAAATTTAACATTTGTTTTTTTGTTTAGTCATCCCTTTACCCATTCATTCATTTTGACAGCAAATATTTATTGAGGTCCTATTATGTACTAGTTATTTTACAGGTTAATGAGAAAGCAACCAGAGACATGGATCCTGTCTTCAAGTTGCTTATGACTTTTGTGGGTGCCAAACTATGTCAAATTGTGGTTAGAGGGAGTGTGAATGAGAAGGCACAGGAGGCTCTGTAAGCAGAGTGGAAGGGCATGTAGTTTCACCCATCATCCATTTTGTCCTGGTGTTATCAGGGTATTGATTCTGCTTTTCCACAACTTCCTGTGGGAAACTTACAGCAGTAAAGAAAACATTCTGATTTTTTTTTTCTCTCAGGTCCTGCAACTAATAACACTAGATGTGTACTGTATTCTTTCTCCTTTGTCCATTTGTTCTGTTCACTCACTAGAGAAGAAGAAAATATTATCTTTGAACTTTTATTTTAGCCCAGCAGAACACTTTAAGGAACATTGAACCAAGATTATGGTAATAATAAAGGTTACCTAACTTAACCTCAATCTAAACCAGGGAGATAACACACACTTAGCTTTGTCAGTCTTGGTTCATGTGCTGATCCATAATAAAAACATATACTTAGTCAAAATTTGTTGAAAGGTTGTTTGTGCTGTAATTTTAGCTCCAATTTTAACCCAAACTGCTTGAATTCTAAAACACACATGTATATAACATGTACAAGTGAAATAGCATATCAGTACATTTATTCTGACAAGTTTAGATGTCATGCTGGCTGTAAGGAAAATGTCCATTTTTAAAATGGTCTTGTGCCAATGGCAGAGAGAGAGAAAGAGGGGGAGAGAGAGAGAGAGAGAGAGAGAGAGAGAGAGAGAGAGAGAGA
>JAJEJO010000910.1:1037694-1083941 GCA_020662805.1 Glaucomys volans
GAGAGAGAGAGAGAGAGAGAGAGAGAGAGAGAGAGAGAGAGAGAACGAACACACAATGGAAAGCAGCCTCAGGAATAAGGGAGTAGGGGTGTATCATTTTTTCTCGAAAGTGGAATGAGAGCCTCAGTTGGCATGTGATGTGGTTCCTGTGCCATCCTGTATATTTTATTGGGTCTCCCAGAGACCTTTATTAAAGTGGGTGTAGTCCAGCCTGCAGCTGTAGCGAGCTCACTTCCTACTATTCCTTGCGTCATTCTTTATGACTTTTGTTCTAACTGTGTGCCCAGTTGCCTATTGCTTTTCTCAGCCACCATAGTCTTCTTTGCTGATGATGTCTAGCTGCAGTGTTGTTACCTTACCTTGCTTGTGTCCTTAATAGCTAATTCAGATTTCATCCCTACAAGGAATTTTCTGCTAGTTCCAAACTTCCATCCTTCCTTAAGAAATCTTGGCTATTCTCCTCCATTAATTTTTGACCCCCTAGAGCAGTGGTCAGCAAATAGATTCTGCTGCCTGGTATTATATGACCTACAAACTAAGAATAGATTTTATCATATTTGATTGTTGGAAAAAATCAAAAGAATACTTTGTGATACATGAACATTATATGAAGTTCAATTTGTGTCTATGAAGTTGTATTGGGACACAGCCATACTTATTCATTTGCATATTAATGTAGTATAACGCCACAATGATAAGGTTGAGATATATAGATTCTAAAGCCTAAAATCTTTGCTATCTGGCTCTTCACAGATCAAGATGACTACTCCCTGTCCTAAAGAGTAGGAATGGCAGTAAAGTTACCCCATTATCCAGAGTTCCTAGCACAGTGACTCCTAATTGAACAAGTAATTAAATGGTTGAGTAAGCTATTGCTGACCTAATCCAAGCCATCCACCCAAGGGCTTCTGGCTTTGGTCCTAGTGGAAGTTTAATAGAGGAAATACTGAATTATGAAGACCTGGGTGCTAGCATTTGCTCTGTCATTATCTGTATGAACTTGGACAAGTGCTTTATTTTCAAATAATTGCATTTAATGGGTCTTATAGTTCTTTCCAGACATAGAATTCTAGAGATGTATCAGTGTTTTATTAAGTCAATAAGCAAAAAAAATTGGAGAAGACTTGGAAAGCCCTTTATTTAGAAATATGAACAAAAAGAAGAAACAAATAATGAACTTTTACAGATCTACTGCATACCAGGTTTACTCTTGCTTTTGATTAGGTGTTCTGCAGTGATCCAAATTCTTTTTAAAAAAGCATATTCATTTTAGACTATCAATCTATATAAATGCATTGGAATGAAAGACAAGATCTTGTGTTATGAGACCTATATGTTATGTAATCTATAATTTACATTGCTTTAAGTGGTAATTTTGTTCAATGACAGACAGATATGTTTAGTGTTAGTTTTTACTAGAATCATATATTATTGTGTATTTATTTTTCTTTTTTGACATTTTATCCTCTTCTATATGAATGCCCTCCCCCCCTGAGATATTTCAAGCTGGATGAAGGTCAATGTTGGTAACCGATCAGCATGCCTTATTTTATGAATTAAGAAAATTAAATGATCCTTACAACTCTAAAGTGAGATTTTTATAGGGGTGCCTATTGTGATATTGTGCCCCCATAGTTTTCTTGAATGAAAAATAAAAATAAAATTTTAAAGTCACTCTGGATGGAAACTTGCAGTTTTATAGCTGTGTCTAACCTGTTTAAAAAGGTATTCAAAAATGTAAAATGTTAGACTCTTCTTTTAAAATATTATTACTGCCAAGAGAATATTCCTGAGTAAATGTGATCATCACAAAACCTGTGAATACAATTTAGGGTAAAAAAGTTAAAGTGTAAAGATTATTTTTAAAATATTTTTAAATAGATAATTATGATTTTTCTACCTTTTGTTATATAAAGCACTAAAATACAGCGTTGAGATTTAGAGCAGTATGTTCTATAGTATTTGCTAAAGACCCTAACAGGGTTTTTCCAATGCCCATTTAATGGGAATGTCCTCGAAAACAATCCTTCCAGTTTCCCCACCTGTAGGACTTCTTAAAGAAGTAGATAAACTTGGGTAAAATATTTCCAGAAATTTAGAACCTACTAAAGAAAGTGAAAAATAAAATTGTGTACAACCAGGAAAAACTTCATAAAACATGTTTTCTGGAAACTGTGCATCAACTTCTCCTAAATAATCAAGAAACAACAAGTATGTAACTTCTCAGTGCCCTCACTTCAGGTATTGAAATCTTACTGCTTTGTTACACCATCCTGTCCACTGCTTTCTAAAGACTCTCTCATAATGAAGACCTGGAACCCTTAGGTGTGGCACACCTCATTGTGCAAGACAATACAGTTTTCAAGTTAAGTCCACTGCTTCAGGCTGTTGTGTGGTCCATCATTGATTTTAGTTAGGTACCAGCAGGTATGTAAAAGGAAAGTCAAACCACAAATACCAGAGATGAGAACATGTTGGATGTAAAGCATTTTTAATTTCAGAGGGGTGGTATCCTTGGGGAAATTACGATTATTGTTACTACCTCTAGTTTTCTCATTCTGTTTTTCCACTCAAAAAAATATTTACCAAACACCAGTGGTGCTCTTCTGAATACCAAAGCACATCAATGAATGAATATTCTTTTACTTCATAAAAATAGAAAGCATTTTAATACTTTTACATTCTTAGACTTTTTTCCATCTGAAAATCCATTATTGCTTAAATGTCAAGATTTACCTTGTGATTTTAAAGAAAAAATATTGCTCTTATTTTGCTGCATAGATGTAATTACAGCCTGATTAAATGTCAAAGTATTGATAGCATTATTTGTTAAAATGCATGATGTCATTTTAATAATAATAATTTAACAAGGGTCTCTCAAATTACATTCATAATATGCAAGGAGATTATTTTGTTAATTGCTCAAAATATAGATATCCACTTCTCAGAACTCAGAAATGATTAACTCCTTTAGGAAGTTCAAGAGGGCTTTTTTATGTAGCAAAATGATACCTGGGTGAAGAATGATAGCTTAAAATATGTAATGTGTGTCTAAAACAAATTACATAGCAATTACTTGGTGAAGATAGGTTTCTACCTGTGATGGTGATTATAAGAAAATCATGTTAATCACTTCTATTAACACACTTTTGAAACGCCTTCTCTCTGTGTATTTACTTTTTTCTTTTCCTGAAAACATTGAATGTTCAAAAACGTGGTCATCAGGTCCCGTGATGTGTGTGGAGGCGAATGAGCCCATGCGTCTGCACCCTTCCTTTTCCTTGTCGTCTCTGGGTGTCCCTGAGCTTTCCCCAAGCTGAGACAGATGGCTGCTGGTTTAGCTGTGTGCGTGGGAGAGAGGGACTTCCACATGTGATTTTTACCATTTGGTAGTAATTAGTTTGTTGTATAAATTAACATTAACTGAACCATTCTTCAGGCATTGTTTGTAATTATCTTCTTTGAGTCTCTGAGTTGTATAAAGAAATAAAAAAGCAGAGAAGAAACGGCTTCTTATTTTATAAAAGTTGAAGAATCTATCATTAGGCAGAATAGAATAACAATTATTGTTGTGTGCCCAACAGACTGAAAACTTTGAAATAACCATAAAACAGAAAAGCCAAAAGATTTTTTTTTTTCTGGAACCAAATGGTTTTATAAATACACTTAGCTTTTTTGAAAATTTGTGATTTTTATTTTTTGTGATTGTGAAGATAGAACTGAATGCTAACAGAAAAATACAGTTTAAGGAATTTTTCTTCCTGTCATTTAGCATTAATTTCTTTTAGTTCCCACAATAACTGCCTCTTGAAGGTCACTGTCCAGTCTTTTTACTTTTTTACACATTGCATCCTTCATTTGGATGCTTTCAAATACAAATATTTTATTGTAAAGTATGAAGGTCCATATTGCTCTGAGATATAATACATCAGCATTTATCTTTTCAGGCAAAGTTGTTAATAGGTGAGATTTTGATAATTCACCTTTTAAACTCTGGTCTTTATATCACTGTTCTCCCTGATCAACCCCAACACCAATGCAGATACTGGATATCAAGGAAGCAAAATAAATATCTTAAAATTCCTCTTTGGTTTGATTTTGATCTTGCTTATATTATTGCTGGATTTGAAATTTTCTTGAGTCTTTCTCTAAAGAGATCTAATAACTAATACCATATAACAGATTGTCCTTAAAAGTATAAATGTTTCTTTCTGAGGAAAAAAAAAAATCCCCATCTGTGTTTTTTTCTTTGGAAATTGCTTTAAGAAACTACGATGAAGAACAAATTCCCGCTAGACATTTTGACCCAATGTATTTAAAATGTGTCATGGCACTTTTACTGTGTCCATACGCAGTTATAACTTTAATGTTGGCAAGAAAATATGATGGTCATTATTCTACCAGGAGTTTCTTTATTGCAGCTTGTTGGGTAATAAAACCTCAGTCACCAGTATTAATATTTGTGTGGACTTGTTAGATGATTAATGAAAATAGAAATACACACCATTAGTTGCTATTTTCTATCACACAACCTCAGTTACTGATCAGACTTTAGTTGTATACAGTGTAACTACCAGAAGCAAATCATTTCTCCATTTGTTTTAGCGTTGTTGCAATTCATCATCTCCAGGATTTAAAAACATCCAAATATTATTGCAAATTTCTTGGAAATATAAGAACATTTTGTTCTTATTTAGAATGACTACACTCCAACACATCCTTCTTTAGTGAATGACCAAAACTAAGGCACTTTCAAAGCTGGTTTTTGTTTTGAGTTGCTGGATAAATCTTTCATATATTTATATTATTCTTTAAAGTTTTCAAAAGAGAGGTATTTTTAATGAGAGTATTTCAAGATGAATTTCTGATTTATTAAAATTGTGATTTTTTTTAAGTCCTTGTAATGCAGAACTTATTCTTATGCAACAGGAAAACTGACAAACTTGGATGTCATGCTGGCTGTAAGTAATATGTCCATTTTTGAAACAGTCTTGTGCCGAAGGCAGAGACTGGAAGTTGAAATCCCCTTTGAGGGCATCATCCTACTTCTTCCATAAGTACCCAAATTTCTAAATCATGCTTTTCTTTTAAGTGTACTTCAGTTTTGACCATTTTAAAAGTTCAGAGTTTCTAATCAAAAATTTTAGCTTTTTCAAAAAGCTCATGCACATATATTTTCTCCTAAGTGGGAAGAAGGAAAATATTGTTGTCTTGTATCTTTATTTTGGCTAAATCAAATGAATTTAAAAAAACTTACGTTCTGTGCTTTTCAACATCTAGAGAGGGCTGAAAAGGAAGCACCCTTAAGCCTGAAGATATTTCCTTTCCCTGCTTTACAAGATAGAAATACATTTTCTTTTAAGTGGGACAAGTACAGAATTGGGTAAAATTTTGCAAAACAAAACTACTGCTACTACTACTAAAAACATTATTCTACATTATTACCCGTGAATGATTTGAGTACAATTTTCTGAATGTTTTAATGGGATGGCTTTTGATTCATGGATGTTAGGTTTCTTTATATTAGGCCAAAATATTTCTTTGTGTAAGGGAAAATAATCTTTATGTTCCTAAAGTTAATTTAGAGTCTAAATTTTGGAAGTGAAACAAAATAAACACTTGTGCTTCCAGAGTGTTTGATTTTGCTTCATTTATATGCTTGTGTTCATATGAATATATAAATCTAGGATTGTAGGCACCTTCTGAAGAAATCACGATAACTTATCTGCCCTCACTTACACAAACATACAATAATTTTTTGTACTGTCAAATTTAAAAAAATCATTTCAGTATTTTTTTGCAGAAATAATTTTCATATTAAAACAATCAAATATTTGCAAATATCCTACACAGACACCAACTCTGAATAAATTTTTGGCAACCATTTGAAATGAAACTCTCCTATGACATGATATATTTTGGAACCAAAGATAAGAAGGGAGAGAGGGAAAAAAACCCAGCTCTTCTGTGGCTGTGAAGCTCAAAGAGAATACATTAATTAACCCAAGAGAATTTCTAGAAAGCTGTAGTGAGAACTGTAGCTTTGAAATCTAGTGATCTTTATCCACTGTTGGGTTTGGGTCAAAGACCTTGGACAGAGAAGGAAAAAAGGGAAGGAGGTACATTATAAGAACCAGATGTTAAAAACTGATAAAGGCTGACCAGCCCCCTGCTGCTAAAATCTATCCCCACCTCCATCAGAAAGGTGACATTCTCCTCTGAAGCCCCTCTGTCCTTCTAGGAGAGAAAGAGACACAATTCTGGCTCTGCATTTTTCCTTTGGCCTACCTTGTCGAATGGCCCTAGAAGACTAAACAGGTGTTATCTACTTTTGATTTCAGTGCATTTAAATTAATCCTGTCAGCTCAGCTGTTAAAACAACTGTCATCTCCAGCTGTTAGTAATTTTCGACTGGGCACTTTCACAGGTTGCCAAGATCTGAGCCTGCATTGTGTGTGTCTCTGAATGCACTAGAGTAACAATTTGTGGGGGTTTTTTTAAAGGGGACTGGTATTGTGATGCTGTGCATATGAAATGATCATCATAATAATAATTTTAAAATACAGTCCAGTACCATGTTTTGTTATATATAAATAAATTGTGCTAAATGCCATTCATGTCTGTATTTGGTGATGTCTTACATAACTTTTTGGTGCATTTAATCTATTGAAATAAGTCAACTTGGAAATCATGTAAAAGATTATATGAAAAGAAGTGAGAAAGTGGAAGGTAATATTGTACCTGTCTGTGATAATTTCTGTGTTTCCAAAAACAATGGTTACTTCTAGATTTATGACTTTTCTCTTACACTGAAATGTTGCTTATTAACATTTTGAATAACTCTACTTCCACAGTTGTTATTTGGTTTGAAATAATTTGGTTTTTGACTAGATTGCCTCCAATTGAATATTTTAAATCATAAAAGGATTTCTTGTGTAATTTCAATATTTGGGACCTATTTCATAGTTGCATTCTCAACTAATATGGTGGAAGAGAGGAAAGGCCATTAGGAAATCCAGTCTTTTCTCAATAATTGGAACCCTCTAAAAATGTGTAGTAATCTTCGTTCTATCAAGAAAAAAAAGGAAAAAGAAAAAGAGAGGAAAAAAGACTTTCATTTGCTAAAGATGTAACCATCTTAAACCAATGAGTTTTCATCTTCTAACCTCACACATTATAAAATGGGAATATAAGTTTTTTTTTTGTTTTACAAAGTCTAAATTTGGGGATTTGTATTCTATATTAAAAAGTATGTTTCAAAAGAAAAATAGAGGAGATGATTTAAATTAATTTTAAAGTTCTATAAGAATAATCAGATTCATAATGAAGACAATTTCAATACAAAGCTGTCACAAAATTTCAGGCTAATATACAATATTTTAAACAATACCAGCACTGAATAAATTTGCACAGTAGAACTGTGCTCTGTGCTTATTAATTTCTAAGGTAATTCTTGTTTCCATATTTTATATGTAAAAATGAACCTGTTTGGGGAAGTTATTAAATGCACAAGATACATAATAAGATTGTAATGAAAGATGTATAATGAAAAGTGTTTCTTCAGCTCTTGTTGCTTATCATTATCCCCCTCCCTACAATATAAAATCAGTTCTTCTTCAAGGAGGAATCATATAACATATGTTCTTCCAGATCTCTCCAGATATTGAGTGCAGACAAAAACATAATCATGGAGAGATATGCATGTGTGTACATACATTTCTGATATACATCATAAGCACAGGCTCATCTCAAATTTGGTGTAATTATCTCTGGATTTACATATTAATTTATTAATGCTTTTCCTCTAAAAAATATGACCATGAAGGATCTTGTTACAGTGTATGTGACATGTTTTTATACATATTAATTTATTGTAGTTGAAGATTATAGTTTAAGAATATAGGATCTTTGTCAACACTGATCAAAATTAAAACATAGTAACACTGTTAGAAGCTGATAATATCTATAATCTTACACAAGAAATAGAATATGTAAGAACACGTCACATCACTATTGTACATAAACTAGAAACATTATAAGGGACTGATTAAGTATATTACTCAGTATTCACAGTCTGATTACTATGAAATTGTTAGTTAGGCACTGATGTAGTTTAGATCTGGACTTTTTCCCGAAGGCCCATGTGTAAAGGTTAGTCCCTCCCTTGGTGCTGTGGTGAAGTGGTAGAAAACTTTAAGAGTTGGGGCCTAGGTCTCCTTGTCATTAGGGACACATCCTTGAAGGAGATTATGGGACCTAGTCCTGCTCTTTTGAGTCCTAGCCATGAGGTGAACAGTTTTGCTGGACCTCAAGCTGCTATTGCTGCCCTCTCCCAACGCCAAGCCTAAAAGCAATGAGTACACCTGATCATGGACTGAAACCTCCAAAACCGTAAGCCAAAATAAACCTTTTCTCTTTTTGAGTTGATTATCTGAAGTATTTGTTACAGTGATAGAAAGTTGACTAGCACAGATACTAATTCATAGAAATATGGAAACATGTCCATTATTTGTATTTTAAATATAAAAAGATGAATAATGGTAGAAGAGTATCTGGGGGCTTTTTTGGTTTTTTTTTTTTTTTTGGTCCTGGGGATTAAACCCAGGGTCATTCCACCACTGAGCCACATCCCCAGCCCCATTTTGTATTTTATTTAGAGACAGGGTTTCACTGAGTTGCTAAAGGCCTCGCTAAGTTGCTGAGGCTGGCTATGAACTCGCAATCCTCCTGCCTCAGCCTTCCAAGTGCTGGGATTACAGGCGTGCGCCACCACACCTGGCTGAGTATCTTGCTTTTAAAATTATGTGTGTATGCTTCTGAGTCAGATGTGTGGAGGCACACACCTGTAATACAACAACTCGGGAGGCAAAGGTAGGAGGATTGCAAGTTCGAGGCCAGTCTTAGCACCTTAGCAAGGCCCTCAACAAATTAGTAAGAGCCTGTCTCAAAATAAAACATTAAAAAAGCACTGGAGACGTGGCTCAGTTGCAAAGCACCCCTGGATTCAATTCCTCCTACTGGGAAAAAAAAAAAGCATATGTATATATGCTTTTGTACGAACTTAAGTATTAGATATTCATCTAAAAGTACATAGAATAAGTTACAAATAAATGCTTTATTTTGGGTATTTACTTTGGCTATATTTAATTACTAAGCATTTAATCTTAAAATGAAAAATCTGTAGTGATGGTAAGAGAATTATTGATTTTGCTTAGAGTGTCTGCAAAATCAACTTACATAGGAAAAATGTGTCATTAAAAAGTAATGAAATATAAAATATTTATATGTGACCATCACTCACTAAGTTAAGGGGATAGAGTGGGAAGAGGGCATTACAAAGGATCATGATAAGGGTGTTAAAAGGTGGTACATAAAAAATAGGGTTACTTTGATTCTTCTATTTCTGAAGTCATATTTGACTTAAATAATTGGAGAAAAAGGCAGCTTGAACATGAACTTGCTTGTTCACACAAATGGGTCCACATCAGGAGTATCAATGCGAAAAAGGATGACTTACTCAAAGATGTATTCTGCATACATTCTGGTAAAGATGAATATCTCAAATTAATAAACTACTCTCTGTATTAGTTTCCTAAAATTGTTATATTGATGTGCTACAAAAAGACAGTGGCCTAAAGCAATGGAAATTTATTTTTCCCAATTCTAGAAGGTAGAGGTTTAGGTCAAGGTTAATTAGAGCCATACTCCTTCTGAGACCCTCGGTACCTCCTTCCTTGCCACTTGCTCCTTTCTGGTGATGTCTGTCAAGGCTTGGTGTTAGATTGCACCTGCATCTCTCCAGCTTTTGCCCTTTGTCATGTCACTCTTTTTGCATCTGGGTCTTCACATGAGCATCTTATAAAGATATGCTTCCAGTCATAGTAGTTTAGAACCCACCCTAATGGCTTAATTTAAACTTTACTAAATCTGCAAAGATCTTAATAAGTATCCCAAATAATATTATAGTCACAGTTGGAGGTGTGTTAAGATTTCAACATACCTTCTGTGGGGTCATTTTTGGATAACAATTCAGTTCATTATACTCTTAAAAATATAAACACAATTGGAGAGAGATGCAAATCGACTATAGATTGCTATGAAACTTTTAATTACAGAATGAGTTTAAGTTGATACTACACAAGATTAAAAGAGTAAAAAACAATTTTAGAGTTGAACTTTAAAGCTCCGATATATACAGCATTATATGTAAGTGGACATTTCAGTGTGAAGTCTTGACATCCAAAAGTTACAGTGAAGGCCCTGGGTGAATATTTGCAAGTGGATAAAAGGTAGGAGATGATACTAACAGGTGAATGAGACAATTACAAAATAAAAACAGACACACTCCTGTTCCTCCTAGTAGAAAATGCTTTTGTGTCCCTACAAACCATTTTGTTGCCAAAATGCTGATCCTGTTATGGCTGTGAAGAGAATTTTGGTTCCATATCATTGGAAAAGTTATATAGAGGGTTTACAGATCTTCCTTTGTTTCTTAACCCATTGTTATTAGAGTTTTGCCAACACTATGATTGTTTAGAAACAAGGTAAAAAATTACTATGATTGGCTAAATAAAATCCCATCTTCTCTACTCCACTCTGATTTATTACTACAGAAAAAAACGGTCTTTTTTTTAAGGGTAAAATGGATAAATTTTACTTTTTAATGACTCCTCAGTTTTTTGGTTTATATTTTACATGGATTCTAATGCTATAAACCAAAGTTCAAAAGAAATGTTTGAGTAGAATTGTATCAAATACCTCTCCTTATTTATGCAGGAGTTAAACATGTCTCCACCACCTGTTAGGAGCAAAGTGTTGCAGCCAAAGCTAGTGAACCATTTTCACATCAAGACCAGGGAGGACAGGGCAGTGGTGCACTCTGCTTGAACTCTCCTCTGTCAGGCAGGGTGCCTTCTGCCAGATGCCTTCTCATGGCATTTGTGAGGAGTGGTGTTGTGAAATGTTAGATCTAAGCATTGAACTCTTAGTTTTCATTGGATTATGGGAAAAAAAGAAGAAAGGGAAGAAATGGTAGATTTTTCACTTTTCTTTAGCTTTATAAGGCTAATATTGTCAGTCAAGGCAGGAGAGAAGTGGCAGGAATTGCTACTCAACATTTGTCATATTCATTTTGTGAATAAAATTGATCCTGTTCATCTAAGAACATTCCCAATTTCATAAACTCAAGGAATCCATGACAGTGGTATGGCATGTATGTATGTGTGCTCTGTGCCTGCAGGACCCCTAGAAGATGATAAGCAGATGCTTTCCTCATTCCTTGTCAAATCAGGCAAATATTAAAATTTAATGGCACATACAGTAAAATATTCAGACATATTAAATTTGATGATTATAAAGCTTGAAACTTATAAACCTAGTTCCTAAGTTTGACCTTGTTCTAAATTATGATGTTGGGCTATATGAATTTATTTAGATGAGCGTGATCCATGTATGTCAGCTTCCTACCACATTTTGTTTGGATTCACTAAAATGAAATGGTTTTCTCTGTATTTTAATGGTAGAAATTAGGAATAATATAACCATAACTAATTTGTATTAATCTTAGCAATGCATTCACATACAAACACACATGCTAATACATGCCACTACCAAAGGGAAACTCGATATTTAGATGGACTATATAAATTGCCTAAAAAGCTATTAAAAACAGGGCTTTATCTTGGAAATACTTAGTAAAACACTAGCTATTTAACCATTACACTATAGTATTTCTCTAAACTTTAAATAATTTGATGAGCTAGTTAATATGAATGAAAGTATAAATCATTTAGGCTTACAAAGTATCCTCATAGACACCAAAGTAAGGTGCCAATTCTGTCACATAGAATGTTAAATTCCTATAGTAGAGACTTTTTCAGGTATACCAATAGCTATGTGCAATGATAGGAAGACAGGAAAGAAGTCAGATATCAGAAATTGATCATTTCTAGAAGAAAGGCACAAATACCTTCATTGAGAACAAAGTTGAATTATTTCAAGAAAGACCAAGGAAAGAAGAGTTTAAGAAGGAGAGGACATTCAAACTAGTCATTGAAGGTGGCCAGTATTTTAATAGATAAGGGGAATGAATACTTCCAGGGTAGACCAATGGGATGATGGGATGGGATGTATATTCTAATAGTTTAAGAGCATAGAGGTTGAAATGCATCAGGTACCATCAAGAATCATAAGTAATTTGCTGGAAGTGAAGAGGGGCTCCTGCGACTTGCCTCCACCATGGGTAGAGCCCGCGGCTGTGCCAGGGGTCCGCCCCTCGGGCTAGCTGTCAGCTGGCCGGTCGGTCAGCCCATCCTTTCATCTTTTCCTTCGCTACCCGCTCATTCACCCGTCATTGACCCCTCCAGCCCTTACCTGAGCCTCCTATGTGCCCGGCCTTGATTTAGGAGGCGGACTTGGTGCTGATGAGTTCCTTACTGCCGCTTCTCACGCGGTCAAAACGAGCTTTTAGGTCTCCGCCATCCGTCTTGGCTTCCCCAATCTGGGTGTGATGTTCTGTCAGACATTCCCAGAACACCTTCCACTCTCCGCTTTGTAGTTTTCATCACGATTAAGTTAGGTAATTAAGTGTGCTTTCTGTTTATAATGTGCGCCTGTCTCTACTATTTTTAACTTAAAGACATTGTCTTGATAACTCTTTGCTCTGTGCCTAGCACAATGTCTGCACAGGCACTCAATAAATACTTTTTGCTTTTATATTTAATTGATTTGTGGTACTAGGGATCAAACCCAGGCCAGGGCCTCACGCATTCCAAGCAAGCACTGTACCACTCAGCCCCTCGATAAATATAAATAAATGTGTGGGGAAAAAAAATAAGAGGGAACAAATTGAAAAAAGGAAAAATAATTAAGTTCCAAATATAGGAGGGTCAAGTGTGAAAAGCCCGGAATTTCATTTGGTTAATAACAACAACAAGAACTAAAAAAACAGTTATGCCTTGGATATGTGTGGATAGGCATATATATTTATGTATTTTTTTCAAATTAAATTGTATTTCTAGTGGGAGGTACAGTATAGCGTGATCAGTTAGTCTCATGTTGATATGATGCATCCACCCTGAATTTTATGTTACTTTTTTATAGAACTTGTATTTTACTATAGTCCTTAAAATGTTTCTTTCTACCATTAGATTGAGTGTGTCCAAACCAGGAGTCTTATTTGTTTACTAAATAGCATTACTTTAGAATGTAGTAATTTCCTAATTATTGTTTATTAATGATGAAATATCAGATGTCTATTAAATAATTGTTTTCTAAATGGCTAAAAGTTGAACAAACTAAAGCCTGTAACTCATTCACTGCCTGAACTTCTGCCTGATCAGACATCCAGATATGGGGTTCTGTGAACATGTCATGATTGTTCATGCTGATGAAATACTATTCACACTTATCATCTTCATCTCTTAACTCCTCCTTTTATGGGATAATCATCAGATGTCCTTTAACATCAGCTATGCATAACTTCTGCTAAGGATTTTTTTTATTCAGGCTAGTTAGAAATATACCTCTGTTCTCATTTTTTGTGTTTGCGTAAATTTCCTCTCTATACCTCTTGGAGCGTATATTCCTCTTGGAGCATTTAATCTATTTCACAATCTCCTCCACAAGATTATAAATTCCTTGAGGGCAGGACTGTGTCGTTTCATTCTTGTGTTCCTGAGCTAATATAGTCTTTGGTAGATAGCAAGATCATATTACCTGTTTTATGAAAGAATTATGAATTAAAGGAAGTGAGATTCATTAGTAGGCTTTCAGAGTGCTCACTAATAGAGAAAGCCAAGACCTATACAAAGTTTTCACTTTACAAATAGGGACGAGAATAAGAATTTCACAAATGTTGAAGGTAAAAATTAATGGGACCTGGTGACAGATGATTTATGAAGATTAGAGAGAGAAGTTAAATATGCAAAGTGACGTGCAATTTGAAACTGACATTAAACAAAGTAGATGATCAAAGAGGAGGAGCTGATTTCTTTGAGACAGATGATGAGTCCTAGACAGATTAATCTGGAGGAACTATTGGACTGTACTGAGATGTTTCAAAAATAATTAATAAGAAATTAGAACTTTAAAGAGATCAGGAAGGGATATAAAATGGCAAAACCATTCACATCATAATGGTAATTGATGTGCATAAATGATAGAAGTTGTGATAGGGATGTTAGAGGAGGTAGGGATGACCAAATCTTGTGGGATAACTTCTAGTGGCACATTCAGAGGAACAGCACCAGGGAATAAATACAGAGAAAGAACAATTTTAGGAAAGTTAAGGTTGAATTATTTGAAGAATGCAGGAGGAGAGTGGTCAGGGTAGAGTGGTTATCACTGTAATGTTCGGTATGTGGTTTAGAAGTAAGTAACTTACCTGGTCAGAAGCCAGACTGCAGAGGACAAAGGATACAGGAAGGAAGGCAGTAGGATGGTAAGCAGAGTTCAAATAACTGTGGCATTTCCACTTTCACCTAAAATGGCACACAAACCATGGAAGATTTGCATTGAAATGTATTGTAGAACCACATACATTTTTCGAACAATTACAGTTGGCATTTCCCTTCCAGTATATCTGAGAGAATATAAAGGTTAAGGTGGATATTTTGGGAGGGTTTTAAAATTTCAAATTAAGGATAATCACACAGACAAACCATATTGATTTCCATGAGCCAGCAATGTTCAATAAACATGTTTTATTGGGGAATATTAACTCAAAAAATAGTAATTGAGACAGCTAGTATTTGTCATCTGAGTCACCAAGTTCACACAGTGTATATCACATACTTTTCTATAAGACTTGGAGTTGGGTTCTAAGTGTATAAAAAAGTAAGAAGAGACTTCAGTCTCTGAAGTTTGTTTCATGTCTCATATTTTGTATTACATATTGTGGTTGTAGCAGGTATTTCATAGTAGAGAGCTTTCTTCTTTGGATTGTAGGTAGGTGAATTCCTGAAGTCATCTTTATCATTCTTCCATAGGATTGCTAGGACATAGTGATGGCAAAGATGGTGAACAAACTAAAACATCTGGTTCATTTTCCTTAACTATAAAATTTATGGGTGCAGGTGCAACTGCAAATATGCACAACAGTGACATCTGAATTCAGCACTTGAGATTAAATCATATTCAGGTAACATTGTAGTTTAATTTATGTTGTCTTAATTAACTGAACAATTATGTGTAAGTAAATTTTGGTACAATTAATAGTGTCCAAAAGTGTGGAGAAAATCCTAGATATAAGAATTCATGCCTTGCAAAAAGGTAAATTTTTGTACATACAATGTGGAAAATCTCATCAAGCTCCTTTTTAAAACATCACCACAGAAGTTATGTTTCTTTCAAGGAATCTTTTAGGTGAAAAATTGGACTCACTCTTGGTCTTTAGCATGACTAGAGTGGTTGAATTCCTACTGTCTGTTAACTACCACCTTCTAAAAATTTGCACTTTAAAGAGGTTGGGAAGATTGAAGGGAGGCCTTTTAATTACCATGCTATTTTCTCCTCCATATTCTATTTTTCTCCTTTTCTTTTCCCTTTTTGCCTCTTCTGCCTGCAGACCATTGTTTCATAATTGTAACAGATCTTGCACCTATCATGGCCAGCAAATTCTGTCCACTGGATTTTATTGATGTATACTAACTGAAGTTGGTTACTACAAAACTGCCCCAGGAGCGAGGGACAGATGGAGAGCAAGTCTTCCTTTTTTTGTGGGGGGAGGCATCTCATCATCTTTTTGGGAAAATAAGAGGGGTATTATGCACAAGTGTAACAATTTCCTAGAGGAGTAGTTCTTAAAGTGTGGTCTCAGGCTTCCACGAGCCACTTGGTCAGAGCCAGGGGTGCTTTTCAGAGGTCTGCAGTGTCACAGGTTCTCCAGGTAACAATGTAAATGCTTTACATTATCCTATAATTGAATTTTACAACCCTATAAGCTAGGAGTATTTCAATTTTACAGATAAGAAGCAATCATAAAGGCTATATATGGTACTGTTCAGGAAATTTGGAGGGAGTATATTTATTTTATGACATGCCTTCCTCCTTCAGGCCCTTCACTGCTTTAAACATTGTTTGCCATGTGAGCAGCTGCAGGGCTCCTTTTCCCCAAATGCAGTGCTTTAGAGGAACATCTAATACGACAGCTGTAAAAGGAAACATTACATATAAAATTTTCTGCTCTTCATCTATATTAGTGGATTAGTGGTGTAGCTGCTAAACCCCTTGGATGTTTTTGTACTGAGGTTTTGTTTTGCTTCATAAAGAAAAGAAAGGGGCTAAACCATATATCATTTATGTCCCAGTTCGGAAGTGCTGCCATCTCCGATTTATCATCAGCATGCACGTTTTGAACTCCCTTTCCTCACTGTGTTGGTTCCTTTGGTTCATCTGCCTAATGGTGGTTCATGCATATATTAGCAATGGTGGAATTCTTAGTGTGTTTGGGCACTGGGTTGCTCCAGTTTCATAAAAACCACACCCGTGGTTGATATTAGAAGTCATAAAATATCATGACACTCTCCATTATTTTCGCTGACATCTTTGATCTCACTCTTAACAATATTTCAGCTATCTTTCAAGTATACTGTTACTTAAGCCCATAACTTATTTTAAATTTTATGTTTAATTTCAATACCTTTCAAATTATTGGCATTAAAATTATATCATTGAAAATTAGTTCAGGTTATTATTCATTGTGAAATGCATTATGTCCAGCTTTTAAGACCCCATAAACACAGTAAGTTGTTAAACTCTGTGTAGTTTCCAGCAGAAACTAGCAGAGTTCTGAAGTGCATGGTCTTTTTAATCTTGTCCCTAAGAACACTCTCTGTAATTTTCTGTTGGATAAATTTTGTTCAGCTTAATAATGCTGAAATGGTTTTCTTTATTGTGTATTTTATAAAGGCAAAAAAAAAAAGTATGAGTTGAAGAAAATTGAACTTTCCTTCTGGAATAAGCAGTTTAGTAGCTGGTTAATGTCCACGTAGGGACACTTCTAGTATAAAATTCTTGAAGAAATGTTCCCTGTGTAAAAATTTTTACTCCACATTATTTCTTTGGGTGCTTTATCATACTTTCCCCCATCTGAGATTGCCAAGGATTTCACCTTGGCACATTACGCACTAGTAAGTGCGTAAATGACCTTATAGGTCAGGACACACCTATGGTGTATTTGTTCTGATATATATCAAACATCTTAGAAGGAGTTGAATAAATTGTTGAATAGAAGGAATATAGTGGTTATTTTGTAAGCTCATTATCATTTTTAAATCTCTCACATCTCATTATTCTTAATTAGCAGACATTAGAAGGAAGGTTCTGACTTATTCAGACAGATTCTATTATTAAATGCTGTTATTACAACAGCATCTTAGCATTAATAGTGCCAAATTGATGAGTAAGAATAAGTTAGCTTGCTTGATAAGTCTTAATCTTTATTTCTGAAACCCTTATCTGCTGAAAGAAAACAAGGTAGCATGGATAACATGACCAGATTACTCCCCTATTGTCTGTGTTGGAGAAGAGGGCAGTTCAGGAAACTAAGGAGATGGGACCTTGATGTATTTCCTATGTTTGAGAAGAAGAAAAGACGTCGGTTTTTTTTTTTTTTTTTTTTTTTTTTTTTTAGCGGGGTGTGGTGTCGCACACCTGTAATCCCAGCAGTTTGGGAGGCTGATACAGGAGGATCTCTAGTTCAAAGCCAGTCTCAGCAATGGTGAGGTGCTTAGCAACTCAGTGAGACCCTGTCTCTAAATAAAATACAAAATAGGGCTGGGGATGTGGCTCAGTGGTCGAGTGACCCTGAGTTCAATTCCCAGTTCAAAAAAAAGAAGTCTTCTTTTAATCTTTTTGCAGTACTGGGGGTTGAACTCAGAGCCTTGGACATGCTAAGCAAGTGTTCACTGAGATACATTCCAAGTTCCAAAAGAAGTTTTCTAATGGTAGTACAGTGATTATTTTCTTGAGCCAGTTTTTGTTTTTATTTTGCTTTTGTCACTTACGCTATTTAAAATATTTTGTTTTAATTAATGCATAGTAAATCTATATATTTACTGACTGCAGTGTGACATTTCAGTATGTGTATATAATGTGTCCTGATCAGCTCAGAGTAGTTGGCATATTTATTATCTCAGACATTTTTATTTATTTTTGGTAATAACATTTAAAACCTCTCTACTAACTTTTTTGAACTATTCAGCAGTTGTTACCCATAGTGATCCCACTGTACTATTGTTAGAGTTTCAATCTTTAATGTTCCCTCAAAAATTCCTGTTAGACAACACAGGAATGTTTAGAGGTAAAATGATTAGATTATGAGAGCTGTGATCGGATTAATCAGTTTGATGTATTAATAATTGGAGTGGACTACTGGGGGGTAACTAAGCCAGTGGGGCATGACTAAAAGAAATAGATTATTAGGGGTGTGCCTGTGGGATTATATCTTGACTCTGGCTTCTCACTCTCTCTGCTTCTTAGCTGCCATGAGCCCACCAGGTTTGCTCTACTATGCCCTTCTTCCATGATGTTCTCTTCACCTCAGAGTCAGCCTGTCATTGACTGAACCTCTTCACCTCAGTGGAGTCAGCCTGTCATTGACTGAACCTCTGAAACCATGAGAGCAAAATAAACTTTCCTCCTCTAAACAGATTTTATCAGACATTTTGGTCACAATGACAATAGACTGACTAACACAATTACAGAACATTAGGAGTTATTCCTCCTATCCAATTGTACCTTTGAACCCATTAACCATCCTCCTCCTATTCCTCCCTCCTCCACATCCTTCACAGACTCTGATAATGGCTATTCTATTTTAAGCTTCTTTGAAATCAACATTTTTACTTCCACATATAAATAGGAACATTTAGTATTTGTCTTTCTGTGCTTAACTTATTTCAAGTTGTTTAATTTCCATCCGTGAAAGAATTTTATTCTTTTAATGGCAGAATAATATTCCATTATGTATATATACCACATTATATATACCACATTTTCTTTATTCATTCATCCATGGATGGACACCTAGGTTGACTTCATATCATGACTACTGTTAATATTGTTGCAACAAAAGTTCAAGTATAGATGTCTCTTTAACATACAGATTTCATTTAAACATATCCAGTAGTGGCATTACTGGGTCATATAGTAGTTCCATTTCTTGTTTTATGAGAAGCATCCTTACTGTTTTCCACAGTGGCTGCACTAATTTGCATTCCCATCCATAGAGTATGAGAGTTCCCCTTTTTCTACATCTTCATCCTCACTGCAATTTAATTTTTGTCCTTTTGATATTAGCCATTATAACTAGGGTAAGGCTAGACGTTGTTGAGTAGTGGTAGACAACTTGCCTAATAGGTGTGAGACCCTGAATTAAATACCCAGGACTGCAAAAACAAACAGACAAAAACCAACAATAAAAAAATGTAAGATCAGCCTAAATAGGGTGAGATATCTCATGGTTTTGATTTACATTTTCCTGATGATTAATGATGTTGAACGCTTTTTTTCATATATTTGTTGATGCCGTCTTGGTTTTTTAATTAGAAATGTTGAAGTTTCTTCTTCGGCTAAGCAGACTGGTAGACCTCATTTTATACAAAAGTTTTGTTATAAAAATTTACTTGTATATTTACTTTTTACAGATCAGATTGTTTTCACAAATGCTGTTATTATGTTCCTAATAAAAATACTAATTAGTCATTTATTTGCTTTAACAATGGGTTCTATGTTACTTTGTAACTTTGCCCAATTTATCAGGTAGCAAGAACAACTGGTCAGAGCTTTAAATTGAAACTTCAATGAAAAGTCTACTGTTTTTAATTTTGGTTATTTGCCACTTTAGGACCATGAAAATGGGACATTGCTGATAGATAGATAGATAGATTTAGATATATATATGTGTATAAAATGTATGTCTCTCTATGTATGTATGAGTATATATGTGTATCTATACATGCACATACACAATTTGTATTCCCTGTGTGAGATTAACTATGTGATAAAGGACACTCAGAATTCAGGCTTCCAGGTAAGTTTCTGCCTCTAAAAAGTATTGAAAGAGTATGAATTCTTAATTGGTAGTTTTTTCAAAATGGTACCTGTGGGAGAAAGAAAGAAAAAAATAATTCTATATATTTCACAAGCAGCACAAATCATTAGATCCTTACCTATAATTTAATCCATCAAATATGTGTTCAGTGCTTGCTGTAGGCAAGACCCTATTCTAGGTATGGAGATATAGCAGAGGACAAGATAGACATCCCTACATTTATGGATCTCCGGTAGAAGGAATTAAATTTTAAAATATAACAAATAGCTTAATTTTATAGTTCACTAGACAATATACAATACACAATATGGGAAAAATTCAATAAGAGCTAGAGATTGGGAATGGTAGGAATGGATAAATTTATGACTTTGCTGAGAAAATATTGGAGCAAAGGCATGAAGTTGAACAAGTAAGCCATGTGGATGTTTGGCAGATCATTCCAGCTAGAGAATGAAGAGTGCAAAGGACCTGACAGGTTTGAAGGCAGGGAGCCAGCATGACTGGAATGAAATGAGCTCAGGGGAGGTTGGGAGGAGGTAGGTTCAGAAAGGGAAGGAGGCACTGGACTGTAGAATGTCGACAGCCAGAGCAGGGACTCCGGCTCTTACTGAAAGAAATGAGAGCTACCTGTAGCTTCAAAGCAGTGCCATGGAATGCTTGTACAGCCCCCCACAAAATACTTCTTGTGCCTTGAGATTTCTGTAGAAGAGTCCCAAAGTTTTAGAGGTTTCAGGAGTTACCAAGAACTTTTAATCCAAATTCAAACAGGTACACATAATTTTATCATTTCTGTAACTCTTTTTCAGCATGATTTATAGACCAAGACTCAAGAGCAGGTTGACCTAGTGGTCTCATTATTACTTTATGATTGGGAATTTGGTCAGCTGACCCACACAGCCTTCTGACAGGAGACACCTCTCTACATTCTTGGCACTTTACAGCAGACTGCTGAACCACTGCTCAAAAGACACTAAAGAGAAAACTTAGAGACTTAAGTATCTCTATTAATCTGATTGTGCTAATACATAGTCTGAAAAAATGATGCTCTCATATTTTGAAGAGTTCACTTAATTAAGGAACCAGAAGAACAGGAGGGTTTCTGGAATCCTTTCTAGTAAGATGATTTGAACTGATAAAGCATCTGATATTAATTAATGCCACTTTAAAGCTGGTTGTTTTTCATGTTTTACCTTTGAGTTAGACTCATATTTTGATTTATAATACTTATAAATTAAGTTGTAAATACTATTTAATTTTTGTAATGAAAATATTCCTGTGAAATAGGATGTAGCTCAGAGTCAAGGCTTGGCTCCACCTTCTCTCATGTATTTATAAATATGTTTTATCTTAAAGCTTTCCAATGTGGAAAATGTTTTAAATGTACACCACGCATATATACAATACTATAGAAAAATGAATAAGTGCACTAAATCGAAATGGAAATTACTCTATTGCTAATGTCTTTAGGCAGTTTTCAGATAGTTCTTTCATGCATTGGAATTGTAAAACCCCGTAATTTTGCAATTAGAAACAATTGATCTTCATTTAGGAGACACAGTTTTTTAGGAGGTGAACCCAGTTTAATCCAGCCTTTACCTCTCCAACCTGCTTCTGATTGTAATCAATATAGATGCTACTGGAATATGAAAACTCCAACACTGGTGATATGTTTTTTTGTCTGCCTGTTCTACAGCTTTCACTGCCATTGAACTCCTTGATATGATTTTGAAGTGTTAGCTATGCAACTTGGCTTGCGTATGTGACCTTTGACTGTTGGTCACTTATGAAATTTAGACACCTTATTCAGATATACTTTTCTTTTACCCTTTTCCTGAAATTTATCCTCCAGGGACACTTAGAACTCTTTAGAATAACGATATATTTACTTTCTCCCCGTTTCTCCGTTGCCCATCACCATCTTATTGGATTCTGTGGGACTTTGTGCAGTGTTGCATTGCAATTCATGCCACCAAGAAAGAAGGAATTCCACTGCCAGGCAGACTTTAGGCAAAAGAACTTTGAATGAAGTGGCAGTGTATGATTTGACTTGTAAACACCATTGATTCATCTGTAGTTTAGAAGTATTCATCATAACTAAATTGTAGTTAAAAGGATTTGGTAGATGATTGGCTATCGATAGGTAACAGTTAGGGGTTTTCCATACACCCTTTTATGTGGCCAAATGGGAGCTACACATCAGATAGGTTCAGACTCTTAAATTACACCCTTACTTGACCTTGTCTTCCAGACTCCAGAGTACTTTTTTAGGTTATTAGTTAAATACTAGCCAGTCATCTAAATACCAGAAAGCTCCATTCTTTGAAGATTTTTTTTCCAGGAAGGGAAAATGGTAATCAATACAGATGCTACAAATAATTTATTTCACATATATGCACATGTGTATGCACATAAACACGCATTTTCCTGAGGGTGGCCTTCTGGAAACTGTAGCTTCATTGTGTAGCAGCTACCTTTGGAAATTCACTAACTGATGCACAGCAAAGGCTCTGTTGCCTGGCTCTTCCTACCCACAAAACTCCCATTCAGCAATTTTTATGTTTTCCTGGATTATTTGAACAGTTAATAGGCACACACACATGAGCACCCACTCACATATGTGCTTATCCCACATCACAAAAACCACCCTCCCATTTGGCTCCACCTGATTCTCAATTTAGCCACAAGGCAAGACTGTGTCAACTCTCTTAAAAAGGGATTCAAAAGTAGTCTAAAAAGGTAAAAATTGAGAAACACGTTTGAGGTGTAGAAAAGGGGAAATTGTGTTTAAAATCACAGTATGACTTTTTTGCGCTCAATAGATTATCTCCAGAGCATCTCTTGCCTGAATTTTTCACGACCTCTCTGTTCTTTGAAAAATCTTGACAGTGCAGTCCACTAAAGGAAAAAGAAAAATTTTTTAAAAGGCAATGATAAGACATGTCTTTTTGAATCTATCTTTTTCATATACGTTATTTTTAGTGCTGTGTGGAATGAATCCTCCTATTTAAAAGACAATTCAGAGTACTACTCTGTTCTGCAAAAAACTCCAATACAGACCTTTAGGTGTCCAACATGTAACACTCATTGCTACATGTTCCAGTGCGACTTTTAACAGGAGAGTGCAGGGTGAGATCCTGTGCGCTGGCCGCTGGATGGTATTACAGTTTACCCTTGAGATGCCCTTACAGTATTTTTTTTTAGAAATGTTTCTTTATTATTTCATATATCACTAGATTGCTAGAAACCATCTTTCTTTTTTAAAAAAATTGCTTTTTGTAGTTGTAGGTGGACAACATGCCTTTATTTTATTTCTTTCAATTTTATTTGCTGCTAAGGATCAAACCTAATGCCACACATGCTGGGCAAGTGCTTTGCCACTGAGCTACAGCCCCAGCCCTAGAAACCATCTTTCTAATCTAAATCAAGTAATGCACCTTTAAAACTATATGAGAACATAATTAAGATTTGTAGAAGAGTCTGAATATCACTAATTAGACTAAGAAGATATTATTTTAATGCCAATACAGACAGTCCCCAATTTACAGTGATTTCACTTACACAAATTTTCAACTTTACAATGATGTGAAAATGATACACATTCAATAGAAACTGTACTTCAAATTTTGAATTTTTTTCCTGGGCTTTTGATATGCAGTATGATACTCTCTGGAGATGCTGGGCAGTGGCAGCAAGCCCAAAGCTCCCAGGCAGCCATATGATCATAAAAGTAAACAATGAATATTCTATGGCATACTGTGTTGCTATGCTGTTATGTTCTGTAGGTTAGCTGTATGAAGTACATTTTTGATTTAAGATATTTTCAATTTATGATGGATGTAAAGAGACCTGATCCCGTCATAAATTGAGGAGTGTCTACATTACAAAAGTGCTATTCTTATTTAGACCTAAGTAAATTAGTCTTAAGTCTTAATCAGCTTTACACACACACACACACCCCTACATATTTTGCCTAAATATATGAACATATATATGTATATATACCTTTTATATATTTATGAAACAGACTAAACTCAAAATCATTTATGTATTTTTGCAGAAATGGTTTTGTTAAAGCTATGTACTTTTATTCTGTACTCTTTTCTATTGTTTTTAATTATAGTCATTGGCACATATTACTTGTACACGTGGAAGGGATTCAGTGTGACATTTTTGTATGTGCGTATATTGGGCATTGGTGATGTCCACCGTCCTTCTCTCCCCTCTTCCTCTCCCTTGTCCCCTAAGAGAACCTCTAATATCAGAAATAGTTTTAAAAGATTTTTATTACAAGAAACCAGAACTATGTTCACTAAGAATTGTTTTTTGTTGTTTTTTTACATTTGTTAAATGACTACTTTATGTGAAAGACATGCTCCTGTTTGTTGCAGGGATGCATTTATAGCCTCAAGACTAGGTGGAGAACAGTGAAGAGTAGCATGAGTGTTTTGTGGCAGTTTTCTTATGACATCTCATTTATCCCAATAGTTAACACCAACTGCGAGACAGTGATATCCATATCTGTAGCTAAACAGCAGGATGTGAAAAGTGTTCTAACATCAACTATATGATTGCTCTCATGTAAGTTAAGACCCTACCAAGAATTAGATTTATAATGATCATATATGAATATGTATTTAGGTAAAATGTATATAAATACTTAACCTTTACATTCACTAAAATATACCTGTAAAAGAGCACACCAATTTAAAGAGAAAATGAATAATGCCTTTCTTGTGATATAATAAATGAGGGTCATTCCTTTCTAAATATAACCTTTTAAATATTATTCCCTTGTGGTTTCAGAGAAATGCTTGTTAATTTATTTTGCATTTGATGTTTCAATGAAGGATTATATAGGAAGAATACATATCTTTGTAGGTTTATCTTTAACAAAACTAAGAAGTTGTAGTCACCCTACCGTGTGAAAGGAAGAGATGGAAAGCACCATGGTCTCTCCTAGGAAAGTTGGGAAAAAATGCTGGTACGTAGGTCATACAATGTCAGGAGAAACTCACTAGCAGGGTCTGTCTTTCTTTCTTTTTTTATATTTTAATTATTTTTATTTTTACAGAATGTATTTTGATTCATTGTACACAAATGGGATGCAACTTTTCATTTTGATGGTTGTATACACTGTAGATTGACACCATTTGTGTACTCATACATCTATATAGGGTAATGATGTTTGTCTCATTCCACTATCTTTCATTCCCCCACCTTTTCTTCTACCCTTATTTCCCTCTACACAATCCAGCGCTCCTCCATTCTTCCCTTACACCCCACTCCTGTTATGTATCAGCATGCTCTTATCAGAGAAAGCATTCTCCCTTTGGATTTTTGGGATTGGCGTATTTCAGTTAGCATGATAATCTCCAGTTTCATCCATTCACCTGCAAAGGCTATAATTTTATCCTTCTTTATGGATGAATAATATTCCATTGTGTTTATATACCATAGTTTCTTTATCCATTCGTCTATTGAAGGGCACAGTCTAGCTGTTGTGAATTGAGCTACTATGAAGATCGATGTGACTGTGTTACTGAAGTATGCTAATTTTAAGTCCTTTGGGTATAAACTGAGGAGTGGGATACCTGGGTCAAAGGGTGGGTCCATTCCAATTTTTCTGAGGAATCTCCATATTGCTTTCCAGAGTGGCTGCACCATTTTACAACTCCACCAGCAAAGTATGAGTGTGCCTTTTTCCCCACATCCACGCCAACATCTGTTATTGCTTGTGTTCTTGATAATTGCCTTTCTAATTGGAGTGAGATGAAATCTTAGTTTTGATTTGCATTTCTCTAATCACCTGAGATGTTGAACACTTTTTCATATATTTGTTGATAGCTTGTATATCTTCTTCTGTGAAGTGCCTGCCCAATTCCTTATCCCATTTATTGATTGGGTTCTTTGTATTTTTGGTGTAAAGTTTTTAAAGTTCTTTAAAAATTTTGGAGATTAGTGCTCTATCTGAAGTTTATGTGGAAAACATTTTCTCCCACTTGTAGGCTCTCTTTTCACACTATTGATTGTTTCTTTTGCTGAGAAAAAAACTTTTAGCTTGAATCCATCCCATTTATTGATTCTTGCTGTGGGGTCTTTCAAATGTCAGGTTGGCAAGTGCAGTACCCCAAAATTAGAATGCCCTCTTAAATATTGCCTTCTAGGTGCCTCTCTTGTTTCACCCCTGTCAGGTCCAGCTGTGAAGACAGAAACAGGTTTGTGTTGCTTCTGGCTATATACCATGTGGCGGTAACACATGCACATTTAATTTATGTACTAAGTTCAGAATCTTATTCCCTACTGTTCATCATTAGTTTGTGGGATCCTCAACCAACATGCATCAATTGAACAAACTGCAGGAAGGCAGGAGCCTTTTAGAACTTCCTACCTGTGCCCCATTTTTAGATTACAAATTTAATAATTTTTCTAAGCACAGAATAGTTTCACTATCTATACAGGCACTTTGTTATCTTTTGTCTTGTTTCAAAGTTACTCTTTAGGATTGGGTGCCACAATATGTATCATACTGTAGACTTTCTGGGTAAATAAGGAGATTTTTTTAAAAATTTATTTTCTATATAAGGTTCTTTTGGTTAATGTGCTGATTTTAGAATCTGTCCCTGACCCCAAGGACCTAGAGGAGAGTATAGGGCACAGAGTAGGCACTTAATACATAGTTGTTGAATAAATGTAATCCATCATAACTAACAATTTTTACTTTAAAACTTGGAGGCACTCACATATATTTTATCAGAAATTCTTGCAGCCTTGAAAAAAGTGTGTGTGTGTGTGTGTATATATATATATACACTTAATTTCACATGAGGTGAATTTATAATTAGAAGATTACTGTAATTTTACAGTAATCTGTAAAATTGTTAGGTGAGTCTTATGTGAGGAAAGTTTTGGTGTTTTTTCCCATATTTGCTTAGTTGTCTTTAAAATTTTTTATCTGATTATCAGATTTGAATTTCAAAAACCTTAATTAAGGTCTCATTGGTTTTGTTTCTAACAGCTAGTTGTACCTTAGGACTACTTACTGATAGAAACAAAAGATGTTAAGTTGTCTTCTGTTGGCCTGACTTCCTTTTCTTTATCTAGGGCAGTAAAACATTTTTGAAAAATAGAAAGGAAGTAAGAACAAGATTTCTCAACTTAAAAGATAGAGATTAACCTCAGAGGTGGGTCTGAGCAGCCTGCAAGGGCATATATAGACCATGCAGGTATCCTCCAGGAATCCCTAGTCAGCCTCTGAAACTGCTCTGGATCAGGGTGCTTTGTCACCTGACTTCAATACTTCATATTGCTTTTCTCTGACATCATCTTAATCTCTTTCTTCTTTCAAACATTTGAAATTCTCCTGATGTTTCATCACTTTTTCATACTGAATTTCTCTAGTTATATGTGTATATTTTTTGCTTAATGAAAATTTAAAATTTTTACACCTAAAAATTCAAACTCACAAATGTTATTTTTAAATCTTATCTGATAAAAAAAACTACTCCAAGTGGCGACTAAACTTACAAGATCTGATCATATTGGAGATATTTTTATTGGCTAAATTTGTACTCTACTTAGTCTGAACCTCAGTAATTGATACACGATTATAAGAACACAGATTGTGAATAAAGAACTTTCAATGAAATTTCCATAGTGCATAGTGATCTTTAAATACTGCTGACAAAATACTCACTCTAGTAAAAACAACTGGAAACCAAGCACCCTTGTATCCTTTAGGCCAACCATATCTGAGAGATTAGAACTGAAACACATATGATTTATTATTTCACATTGATAGGTTGGACCTCAAAAGCATCTTTGATTGTACAGCATGAGTCCTCTGACCTTGCATACCCATGATAATAGCCACTCCATCTTCAGAAGAGCTGCCTCTCTGTAATTAGCAAGTTCTGATTACAGGTGGATGGGTGAAAAATAGAAGTTTGGATAATTCAGTTTATGACTAAATGACAATCAGGGATACTTGGAAACAGGGGAAAATGTTGCTAGATGCCCAAAGTAGAAAGACTTGGTATTAATTTACATGGCAGTGAAATGGGAATAGTTGAGGTCACCAGTGGAAAATGTGTGGAGTGTAAAAAGAAGAGTGTTGTTTGTAGAGCTTTCCTTGGGGGATGTGTGTGTGTGTGTGTGTGTGTGTGTGTGTGTTCGTGTGTTTGTGTGAGTGGTGTGTGGGAGGGTAGAGCAGGCACTGCAGAAAGCACCAGTGAAGTTTTTATAAGAGAAGTACGAGAGCTAAGCATGATAATATAAAATTGCTGCTATTTAATGGATTATGGTATTCAGTTCTTGACGATATCATATCTTGATGTTTTTTATTGGATGTACAATATCCAGTTTTCCTAAAATAATTCCTTGCTTAAAAATTTCACCATGCTTAATTCACACTAATATATATTTTGCAAAATCATGACACTTAAGATGTGATTATGATATAATAAAATTCACATCAACACAGAGAAGATTATTTAAATGAGGAAAAAGAATATCTTCTGGCAATTAAGTAGCACACATAAACTGAGAATATTAAAACAAATATTGTTCTTTTTCATATATTGTTTTTTCAGTTTTTTAGTAATTATCATAGTGATTATTATTATACTGAGACCAAACTTTTAGGTACATCCTATATGTATTTGATGCTTGTAGGCATAGATTGAGGGTTTGTTATTGGCTTGCTTTTCAGGTTGTTGTCCTAAGAATACTTATAGAAAGCATCCTGCCAGTTCATTCAAAGAATGGACCAGAGGGTTGAGTTTGATAAAGCGAAGTGTTATATTGTATTGAGGTACAGATTCATTGTTCTTCAGAAGTATGAAATGTTCAGTATTTCTTTGTGTATGATTATTATTTTCCTTATTTTCCTCCTCACATATATCTGGTAACATCCAGATCAAAGATTTTATTCTGTTAGTTGCACTCAAACAACAGTGATAATGATTTTCTGTTCTATTACCTCTTTCTGTGATTTCCTTACAGACCTTGAAATTGAAGGTGGCATATTTGTAAATATGATTTTCTTTTGTAGATCTTTTGAAAGTGTGAAAGTATATTTACTTAAAAGATATATTATGCTGAAAATTTAATGGTAACTTTTGCTGTATTGACATAATAGGCAATTAAACTTTAGAGAGAGTAGGCAATAATTCTCTGAGTTCTATTATGAAGGTAATCAGTTCTAATATTACCATTTAATAATTGTCTGTCTTAGTTTATAACTCAGTTTTTTAAACAAGTTCAACAAAAAACAAAATTACAGTGGTTCTCCCATCTATTGTAAGACACCCTGTGGATTCCTGAAACTGTTAGTAATGAACCACAAACACACACACACACACACACACACACACACTTGTGTGCACACACACACATATGAAGAAAAATAACCATACACATATATGTATGCTTTTTCCTATACATGCATAGCTATGATAAAATTTATTTATGAATTAGACATAGTAAGAGATTAACAGAAATTACACTAATAAATAGTGCCTCAGATAATGTGATCTATCAAAAGTCAAGACAGATGTTAATATTTTTGGACTGCCTTTGACTATATAGGTAGCTGAAACCGTGCAAAGTGAAGCTATATGACTGCTGGGTGCCTACAGGATTACCACAACTATAAAACTTGTCTGCAACAGTTTTAATTTAGAAATAGCTAGCTAAATCTATTTTTGAAATAGGCTTTAGAAGTTTGCTTGAATTGACAGACAGTCCTCTCACCCCCTTAGTTAAAGAATAGCAAAAGCTAGAATATTGCTATGCGCTTGCTTTGAAAGCTTTCCCAGTAGTAGTGATATATTTGTAATGCATATATTCATTCACATATCTTAGGCTTCTTGTAATCGATAGCCTGTGGCCAAGGAACAGTTTAAATCTGTCTCACATCCGTATTTAATCCAAGTCTTTGATCCTATTCTATACACATGATGCTTTAGTTTAAGGAATATTATATTCTCCTTTAAGGATAGGTTAAAGGCAAATAGTAAAGCTCATGAGTAATGGTTTACCCTGTCCTTCATATCACATTTGCTAGAAAGATGTTCTCCATTCTGACACTTAAACGGCTAATTATTAAGAATAAGAAAATATATACACATGTTCCTTGCATATTGTTAGAAATAAGTATTGTTACTGTTGGAATTAAAATATATTTTAAGCACATAACAAGATAGCCTTTATGAATGTTAAGGAAATATTTCTTTTTGGTTTCAAAGAAAGGATTAGTTATAACAAGAAAATGGATGATCTCTTATTGCATTATGACTCATTCATTCATTTATTCATTCATTCATTCATTCATTCATTCAACTCCAACTCCTTCCTTCCTCCCCACCCCCCCCCCCCTTTTTTTTTTGGTCCTATGGATTTAAAACCACCAGTTGCTGAGGCTGGCCTAGAATTTGTAATCCTGTAATCCTGCTTTGGCCTTCCTAGTTGCTAGAATTATAGGCTGCGCTGTAGGCATGCATCACTGGGCTCGTCTCTTTCCTGTGTACTGTATTCTACACCTCAAAACTAGATATCTCAGACAAATATCTTATATCACTCAAGGAGTTTATGATTTCTGTTTAATTTTTTGGAAACTTTTTTTTTTTACTTTGCCAATTCTGCTATCTGAAGATAAGATTCATTGGCAGATCATAAAATAGGTTATAGATATTCTCTATGACTCATTATACTTACTTTTATCTTATGTGGAGTTTCTTTGGGCATAAGAAACATAGAAACACTGAAGTTTATTGGTATTTAAGCTGTAGTTTTGTTTAATCTCAGTATTATTATTCATTTCCAGGCAATAGTGCCTGGCACACTATATATACTCAATATTTATTGAATTATTGATTCATAATATGGAATTATTTATTAAAGAAATGGGCAATACATAATGTCTGCTTTCCATATTCTTTTCATATTGTATAAAATCTGAAATCTCAGCTGTTCCATTCTTATCAAAAGCTAAATTGCAAAATAGCATATTCATATCTGATTACCCCAAGTCTAAGCACACCTAAAGGTTTCTGAATTTTATCCCTGGATGAAACAGAACTTCATCATGCTCCATTCTTGGGCTGTTATACAATTGCTTTTATTAGACAATGCTTTGGCATTAGATCATTAGTGTGCATTGAAGAATTTAAAAAGAAATATTCATAAAAATGTGCTATTACAAAAATAGAGTTCACTAAATCAAATCCAGTGTTCCATTAATGAGGGCCCATGGGAAAATTTTCACTAAAATTTGTGTGTCATAAAAGTTCTTTCTATACCTAAGCGACTGGTTTGTTTTTATCTGATAAAAACTGACATGATACAACTGAAAGCTATTTCTTACAATTCTTGGCAGTAGGAGGCTCTAGTATTGTACCTGATCTTGGATTTACATATGCTACTCTTCCTGACTTTGACCTCACAATTCATTTACTTTCAAATTTATCTTTTCCTGTATTTTCTCATTGATATTTTTTGTTGCATTTGATGTCTTTCTGTAACTCCAGTCCTTTTTTTCTTTTTTCTTTTTTTGTATTTTCTCTTAATACTGGAAGGGACATAATGATGAAGAACTTCTTACAAAACCCTTGCACACCTGTTTTGGCTATTGTTTCATTTTTTGTCTTGTCCACTATAATGTCTATATAAATTCCAATATTAAGAAGTATATAAATTTTAATCCTTCTCACTGTGTTCACATGATAGGACAATTTTCTCTTTTTCTGACTCTCTTGTTACTTTTGCTTCTTCTCAAATCCAAACAAGAACATTTGCTCATTTTCAAACACATTCTCCCACTAATGTTGACCTAAAATGGATTTGATCATTGAGCCTTTAACTACAGTGTCATGAATTTTAACTCTCATTTCCCTTCACAAGTAACATCAATATTGTTTCTACATTTTGTAATACATCTGCTCTAAGTTGCAGTATCTTTGATTGATTATAAGATAGCAGGCACAGTGGTTCATTTCTCAAAGCATATATCAAACAACTATGTGGTTTCTTAAAAATGACTTTAAATTCTCATGTTAGCAATGGGTGTCCCTGTAAGGAATATAATTGTGATTATAATTAAGCTGCTATAGATATATTTCAGATGATTGTTTTTATCATATGTACAAACCTTGAATGAAAGCAAATGTATGATTCTCTTTTAACCATGTGACATGGAAAAGAATGTTTTTTAATTGCCTTTCAGTATAATCTAGTACAGAATAGTTGGGTTAGGTTCAGGAGACATTGGTTCTCATCTGTACCTTGCTGAGTTAACATAAAATCTCAATAGCTTATAATTCTGCTATTTCAATTTCCCCCTTTCTGTCATGTTTAAAACTACCCTGAACAATACCTTTACAATGACATTTTTTTAGGATGAATAAGACTTTAGGATTTCATTGCTCTCTATTCAAACCTATTGATAATAAAATGCTTTGTTTTCTTAAGTATTCAAAAGCGTTTTACAAAGTCCCCAGTACCTGCTAAAATTACATGACCACTCGTTTGCACTCTTGATATTTTCAAGAAGCTAAATGTGCTATAAATTAGAATTTTCCGATAAAGAAATCATCAAATCCATTTAGCTCAGTCTCTAAATTGATACATGAAATTTCATGGGCCAATGCAGCGAATATTTATCGAGTGCCTGCTTTTTGTCAGGTACTGTTCTAGCTCTTAAGGATACAAAGGAAAAAGGAAAATAAGATGCAGTCGCCTCCGTTGAGTTAGAAGACACAAATACAGTCTAGAAGTGGTAGCACACCTTGACTAATGTTTTGGTGAGGTGCACGTCAGCACCCTCTTTTATTGGTGACTAGCCCATATCCCCAGGCCTTGAGGGTCTCTCTATTACTTTGCCTGTCTCAGTCCTTCTCCTAGACTACCTTGGCCTCTCCAATACCTAAGAATTTAACGTCTGGTACAGCATAAGGCTTCTAAGACCATGCTTTAGTTATTGGATCCCCAATCTATTGTTGAATGTGTTATGTTGTTATTTTGTTGTATAAATATATCTTAAACATAAACTCGGGGTATAGATATCTAAATTAAACTGGGATATCCAAATCTAACTCAGACCTTGGCAGCTTTCTGGAGGAGGCTATCTCCTACCAAATGAGTGAACATTAACAAGAACGAAAGACAAGATGGGCCTTTAGAGCATCTCCCATAATTACTCCATCATGCAGACCTTATCTGAGCAAGCCTGAATCAAGATGTAAGTTCTTTGGGAGGTACTGACCGTCATGGAATGCTTTGAGCTCTTAAACACTTCACTCTCCCCCAAGGCTAGAATTAGTTAAAGAAACACTTTCATTCCAATTTCATCTTAAGCTTAAAATAATTGGCAAATTTGGATTTATTTTGTAATTAGTGAGCTTGAAATGTTTGTTTTTTTCCAACTATAAACAATCTCAAAAAAATCATAATGGGAAAAAGTGAGCAAAAAATTCTTTCCTATTTCTTAAAATAGATTTTTGACATTGGAGACAAATTCAGTTGTTCAGAATTTCATCTCGCTTCCTCATCTGTTTATTCAAAATTATAAGTACCTACATGAAGGCCTTTCTTTTTGTAAACTTTTTACTTTTATGTGCCATAAATACTTGTTTTATCAATTACTTATGCTGAGATAAATCCATAGCTAATTTTTCATCAATATTTAATTTTCAAAAATTACAATTTGGAAGTATCTAGAATTATGTGATTCTAGTATATTCTGTATCCCTCCCACCACTAGCATGCAAGACCAAAAGAAGTCCTCTGATTTGCCTAATTCTATATACCTTTGTAAAAATACAATGAAGGAAATAGTCTTCTATGACCTATTTTGTTCTACCTCACAGCAACAATCTATGTGGGTAATTTTAGTGGCTCTCGATCTATAGTCAGTGAACACTTCATTTCACTATCAAAATCAAAAAAGCAATCCTCACTAATTCCAAGAAAGGTAAAATTGTGGTAACAAATGATTCATATAATTTTAAGTTTTTCTTTTGTAATTTTTGTTCTTTAACCTTCAGTTCTAGGTGTTGTTTTCTAGTAACTGTTCAGATTCAAAAAGGTGCAGGTAAATATTAATAAAAATTCAGTAACAGTAAATTTTATTTAGCTTAAAATATTTTATTTACTTATTTTTCATACTTTGATGTTATTGCTGCATACCTACTCTATTGTTAAAGTATCTTCTGGAAAAGTAATTACATATTGATACAATAGGAGACTTGGTCTTCCCCAAGAGCCCTATGATTTCAGACTTTCTTCTACTTGAAGATGTTTATTGAATGAATTAAAACAGTCCTTTCCAAATCAAATATTTTTATGTTTATGTCATTATTTTCCCTGAATTTTCTTAAAACTCCGTGGCTACTAATTAATATCTAAGTAATAATTGCATTTTATTTCTTTAAAAGAAAATATGTATATTTAAAACAGGTCTTTTAATATTTTAAGTATCTTCATACAATAGTTTGAACTTAATCATCAAAGGTCTGTTAGCAAGAGTATAGAATCTACTTTTTAGTATTTGAAAGTGGAGGAATCTCCGTCTGGTATGATTGAAACACCAGCTTGTATGGAATAAATCAATGATTCTTAATATCTGTATCTTCATTGTTCTTTCAAGGATTTGGCAAGCAATAGAGAAAGAATAGTCTAATATTTTTCTCTAAAATTAAAAAAAATGATAACTGGAAAAGAATGTTTTTATTTTAAATTCAAAGAAGCTTAGATAACTTCCTTTTCCCTTACTTAAAATTCTTTAGTTTTTTTTGTCTTGTTTGTAGTTTCTACCCAAAAAAGAAAATGAAATATGAACAAAAATAGGAGGAAAAAGAAAGTTCATGAAAAAATGTATAATTCTTCTATTCTTGCTTAGTTTTGGAGATGTAAGTAGATTTAGACAGATCTAATAAAATTAGGGATTCATATGCTTCCTTTGGACCTAAAAGCGTTCTCAATGATTTCAAGGGGTTGGATTCCAACTATAAATCATTTCAATGTTTTATGAACACTTTTTTAAAAAAGCATAGTGTTCTTTAACATTATTACCTGTGTGAGTGATTTATTCATGGAAGTGTCTCATGAGTGAATTTGGAATCAATAAAAACAAAATGTTACTTATGTGTTGTGTTTTGTTCATATCAATGTTTCTTAGGAAAGTCAATGATTGGATAAAAAGTAACCTTTTAGAATAAACATTAAAATTTACTAAATATTTGTAATGATTTAGATTTTTTTGTTAAAATGATTTCATTTAATTTGCAACATCCAACCACTTGTTATTTTTTCCACAAATAAATCAATGTTTGGTTTAAACACAAATGAAACCAATTCATCATTTATACTAATCCTCCAACAACAAACTGATGGAAATGGAAAAATCAGGTATTTGGGGTAGTAGAGTTTGATTTATAAGTTCTAAAAATTAATTTCAAACAGTGAAACATGAATTCTATGCCTGTTCAAATGTTTAAATTCTCAATAAAAACTGTCAGATTGAGAAACAATCACCTCACATAAAATTTACTTTATTCAACTCATGTTGTTAATGGTATGGGAATGTGTATCAAAATCACTTTTCAGTTGTAATCTTTCTCAGAAAAACAGCTTTACGTTGATTAGTAAATAACATTTTTCTATAATGCTATGAAGAAAGGTTTGTAATTCCTCTCCCCAAACTGAGTCATCTGTAGAGCTGGAAGAAGCCAGATTTTGTTGCATATCCCCTTTTTATTTTAGTTTATATATAAATGTAATGAATTAATCAAATAGATTAAAGAACCATCTAGATATAATTTAAGAGATTTCATCAACTAGTCCCTCATCTTGCCATTGAGATACCATGGTTTGCCCAAATCTACTGAATAACTGCAAGAACAGGCAAGTTAAGAACCAGCTCTTCCCCTATCAAGCCTGTGCTATTTTGGTTATTCTTTTTCCCTTTTGGCATTAGACTGCTACATTAAATACACTCAATTTGTTAAGTTATTTTAAAGATTTGTTTGGAAATTAGAGATGTTGATTGTTCAGTCATTAAATTGATTGTGTTTTGTTAAGAAAAATACAATGAGTCACATATGTTTAGTTTTCTCCTTACAGCAGTCCCCTAGGGCATAAATTCGAGGAGGGCAGGCAGAATTGCCCCATTTGTTCATTGCTGGATTCCCAGATACTTGTCCAATGGTAAATTCTCTGTACATATTTGTTGAATGTCAAAGGAATGAACTTGGATGGCGTATGTGAAGCCTACTAGTTAGTTCTGTGACAACTGAATATTATCAAAATAATCTGCTTTTTAGCAGATTTAGGTAAATTTAAAGTTGAGATAAAAATAAAATGAAAATTTGTAAGTACAACTTACACTAAATGATTTTCACATGGATTAATTCCTTTATGTATCTGTGTTTGTAATAGTATTATTATTTTCCATTTGCTAGAAGAAGAACAAAAGCAGTCTTCTAGGGAGGAGAATTGTTTTCAAACTGAACTCAAGTTTGGCTAAATGAAATGCACTTCTATTTCAACTCAGTTACTCAGCATTTAGTCAGCTTTGCTAGATAGATTACTACATTATGATAAACTACAAGTACTTTTTGATTTTTGCTTAGTTCCCTCTGGTCAATGTAGTTTACATTTGATTATTTGCTCTTTTCCCATATTGGTACATTTCCAAGATTGCACAATGACCAAAGTTCTATTTTTCTTATCAAATTGTAACTTGTTATATCTACCATGCATAAGCATTAGGCATAACTTCTCTATTTTATATCTGTCTGTTATTAAACTACATCTGTAAGTTGTTTTCTATGATCCACACATTTTTCTGAGCAATGGAGATAACAATTATTTAGGGAAGATAGGCAAAGTCCCTGCTTGCATATATTCTATGGATATAGACAGATAATAAGCAAACAAATGTGAAAGATGGTTTCAGACAGTAAATGTTATAAAATAGATACATCACTAAAGCAACAGTGATGGGCTAATTTGAATATAGTGGTCGGAAAAAAAAAAGTGCCTGTGGAAGTGGCATTTGAGTTGAGAAGGGACAGGGATGATGACTGAACATTCCTCAGAGGAAAGGCTCTCAAAGTGCCGTACAGGAGAATATTTATTAAATTGATGATCAGAGAATTTATGAGCTTATAAATCTGATCTTACCCATATGGAACAAGATTAGATGTATTTAAAGAAAATTTTTTTCAATATTCAGATTATTGATAAGGCTAACATTTTCTCTTCTTGTGGTGAAGTGATTCATTTGGAGAGCCAAATAATTGCCTTAAAGATGATGCTAAGCATGTTAGCAGAACAAGGGAGTTATATAAATTTGGTATTTGTTGTAGTTAATACAACCATAATGTTAAAGATGCTTGCCTTGCCATTGTGTCAAGAACCTTAATCATTCTGGCTAAATTCACTTTTCTGTCTCTTTCCTGTATTCATGCAATCTCAACTCCTATCCACCTCCAAATTTTTAGATATCTAGAACTTTCTCACTGTCTTTCTAGATATTTTAATACCTTCAAATAGGTTGCACTAAATTCTTAAGAACTTGAGGAGCTGTTCTGCTTCTGTATAGTTCTGATTTGATTGATTATGCTTTGATCCTCAGCTGTCCTGTCTCCCTGAATATGAAGCCTCTGTATTCTCATAGTTCATGTCTTCCTTGTTGATAAACAACAAAAGCACATGATAAACGCTTAGATACAGGAGTGTGATTCTAACCTATCATTGAAGAAATATAATTATTATGTAAATACTTTTAGCCCTGTATTTTATTTTATTTATTTATTTAATTTTGATTCATTGACAACAAATGGAGTACAGCTATTGTTTCTCTGGTTGTACACAAAGTAGAGTCACACCATCTGTGCGTTCATACATGTACACAGGGCAATGATGTCTGCCACACATTCTGTTGTTATTACCCCCCACACCAACCCCTCCCCTCCCGTGCCTCTATGCTATTAGCCCTGTATTTTAAATGTACATTCTGAACATTTCCCTAGGGTTGTAAACTGAAGATACACCAGGATGCCTCCTGAGACACTAAGGAAAGCTAGAATGAAGTCGCCATTTCCTACGTGTTGAATGCCTCAAAAGTTCTAGGTGTAATGCTGTGGAAATTTCTAATTTAAAAGAAAAGAAAAAATCTTACCATCAAATCTTAAATCTTTAAATTTGATTCCCATTAGTTTCTTTTCACCTTAAGAAGTTGACTATCTTCTATTAGTTTATCAGTGGTTATGACCCATTGTTTCAGTTTAACTTTGCCTAAATAGTTAGTTCCTGAATAGTTCCTGAATTTAGTCTTTAATTTAGCTTCAAATTTCCACATTCTCCTTGATCGTGTTTTGATTTAGGAATGATGAAAAATTATAGGAAGTGAAAGAATGAGCGAGAGAGAAGAGAACGTATTCAAAGTGTTGTAACTTTTTTTCTTGATTAATGGTTTTTTTTCATTTTTACTAGTCTATCTGAAATCATTTCCTTTTTTTTTACTTTTGATTTTAAAGTGAATTTGGAATTACAGAAGGAGAGTGGATAGTAAAATGAAGGTGATTTGTTCTTTTTTATTTTAGAAAAGGAAATCACAGCTGTTTTCCACAGTCATGTCTTGTGTGCCTGCATGTTTTCTTTATTTCCATGTATTGGTAACAATCATCTGTTGGCAGATTAGAAGGAGGGCAGCTTTTGGGCTGGTAGTTGGTTAGCCAGAGCAGAGTTGTGAGATTAAATGTAAAAAGAAGAGGAAATTTTCCATGGTAACAGCAGAGGTTTCCATTTCAAAGCATGAGAGGAAGGAAATACATGGAAAGTTGAGTGGCACATCCTTCCTTGGGTAAGAAATCTTACCTTTGGTGTTTCGTCCTTTTTTAGAATATGGAGAATGCTGTCTAAGTCCTCACAAAAGACTTAACGCTCTGGGATGAGGCATAGGAATTCTAGGGCTAACATGACTGCCAGGATCAGTAAATATATTAAAGTAGGTAATAATCCTCTTCAAAAATGAGCTCTCCTGTTTCATGAGCAGCAATAATGCACTTCTTTTTTGATCCTTCCTTCCAGAAATTTCCTTCACTTTCTGCGCAGCCAGCATGAGGTCTGTAGGCCTCATCTCCTTAGGTCTAGAGTGGAGTCTCTCTCTTTTCTCTTTGCTACTGGTGCTGCTTCCCACCAAGACACCCTCTTCTGTAATGCTGAACTCAGACTTTAAAATATCACTCAGTATTTTACAGTCCTATTTCAAGCATTTTTGTGGCTCTATATTATATATTTACCAAATGCAAACTCTTTGTCTCTTCCCAAACACTTCAAAATCTGTTGGATCAAATTAATTACTCAGTGTTCATTGAAAACCTATTAGCATTGCCAAGTAAAATTTTGCTTTTTTTTTTCTTTTTTGGTATGCTCATTCTATCCCCATTTATATGTTCTTATTCTTATCTCCTTTGCTGAGTTAAAATAAATTGTGCCTCATTCAAGAGGTATGGACTCATTTTAGTGCTGATATGATTCGTTCTTCTCTAATTTTTTAAAAAATCACACAGCATCAGTATCACCTAGTTAACACTTATTATAACCTTTTGCTTCATGCATATCAGTTTAAATACACACACACACACACACGCACACGTGTGTGTGCATACATAAGCTATAAGAGCCTTGAAAGCAGGAGCCAATTTCTTTTAAAACATCTACAAGATTCATAATAATATGTTGAGCATATTACCTACTTTTTTACTTCATGGTTTTTTTCTCCAGTATATAATCTGTAGTCTTTTTTTTTTCTCCCCCCCACAGTGCTGGGGGTTGAACCCAGGGCTTTGCACTTGCGAGGCAGGCATTCTACCAACTGAGCTATATCACCAGCCCTCTGTAGTCTTTTAATAGGAGAATTTTCAAAATTAAGAAATACTGACTGCTTTTTCTGTTGATATACGATAGTAACAGATTAACTAGCATTTGATGAAATAATGTAATGTATATTAGATACCTATCTCTATTTAATATATAAAATATGCAGTATTCATATTTTGTGGGTAGTCACAATATGACAGCATCAATCTTTATTAGAAATGAAAACTTTAAATTTTTGTCAAACGACCACAAACAAACATTGATTTGGGGAAAATTACTTCAACAATTGTGGTGTTTATTAATGCTTTAATTATAATGCATTATATTATAATGCTATAATTATAGTACCTTATCCTTAAGACTTGAATACACATACTTGTGCACATATCTCCTTGTGTATATATACACAAATGCACAATCTTTTTCTAAATACTAATTGTGCTGTTAGGATACTAATCATTATATGTGTGCAAATAGATTTGTGTGTGTATATACATATGTCATATGTAAAATCATAGATTCAAGAAACATGTAAAACTTTGGGGGAATTTCCCTGAACATTATGTTTAAAATCAAAAGAATTTGCTGTAAAACTGAAATAATAGATTCTGGTTCAATTAAATTCAGGCCAGTATTTTTCCTTGTGACACACTTTGGGTCAAGCCATTAAAAAATTAATTGATAATACGGATAAAAACAGTTTTAGAGGAGAATATGACTTTGTTATGGATGTACATATTAAAATTACAGGTATCTTTCCACAAGCCTGTGACTTGAATTAAAACTGTCAAACTAAGCAAGATGAGTCATTTTTAAGTTTATGTATTAATGTTTATTAAAATTTGTTTGCTACTGGTTCGTTTATTTTGTAATTTGAGGCTGCTTTTTGGCACATATTACATAGCAGTCTCAAAAGTTTGAGAAGGGTCTGAATTAGTCCATTTGGGGAAATTAAAGTGAAGTGATTTTACTGGATTCAGATGATTTTGTAATAATGAGCACAGACCTCTTTGTTCTTGAACTTGCTTTTGTGGCTAAAGTGTCCTGGGGAAAAAAATTAACATTTCTCAAAATAGCATTTACTAAGGCTTCTGTGAGGTGAGAGTATTTGTTAAATGACTATTTATGAAAATTAGCATTGTGTACTTGGAAGCATAATAGTTAAACACAAGAATCCATTCTGGAAAAATTTTATCTTCTAAGTGTCTTTTGCTGGGAAGCAGTAAAGCCATTCAACATTGGCCATGAGCTCAGAATAATTTCTCCACAACAGTTATTTGCCTAGCCAGTAAAATTATTTTATGTGGTTTAAATTCACTGAGAGTGTAGTCTCCTCTGATTGTTTTGATTTGGCATACCTTGGTCCCATTTTTCTATCTTTTCCTTTTCTGCCATCACTATTGTAGCCTTAAGCTTCAGGCACTTCTTGCTTGCAAACAACATTTATATAAACTTGTTTCACATTGAGCCTCACCATGCTTTTATGGGAAAGACATGATAGCTTGCTTTCTTCCCCCCCCCCCCCAAAAAAAAAAAAAAAAACTATCTACAGTTTTGTGTAAAAGGGCTCCCAACACAAACTCACTGCACAGGACCATGTCATCCAGTTTGGTTCTCTCAACCCTTTCTGCTGTAGGGATGAAAAGAGGATGATCCCTTTTCAGCTCATCATAAAAGCTAATGGTTAACACAAGATAGGTTAGCAAGAGAAAATGTAGCACATTTATTTGAACATAATTTAATATCACACAACAGCCTTCCAATTCAAGAGTCAAAGACCTAGAGTGAGTTACCTGTTTCCATGCTTAGATTCAATATACCAAGGATCGATGTACAGAAATATGATTGGACAAAAAAAAGTGTGATCTTGCAGTAATACACTGAGGGGATGGGGGAAACCCAGCAAGGCCTGTCTGTTTAAATTAATTTGGGCCTATTCCCTGTATGCCCTCTTTCCAAATATGGTGCAGAGCCCTTTCTGGAATGGGGTTTAGGACCTATAAAGTTATCAGAGAATTTCCTTATTGCCAACTCTTCACAAAGACCAGGGAAAGTTAGAGTAGTATTTGTTATTTGTAAATTTTTTTATTTGTTGATTTGGGGGTGGTTCTAGGTTCCGTGGTCCACATTGGGGAAAAGGAATTCTAATTTTGAAATTCTAAAATTGAAGGCTTATCTTGGGGAGAATGAGGAACAAAAGGCAAAAGGGCAAGAAAAGGTCAGAAATTTCACCCTCACTTTGGGATATCATTTTCTGAGTCCCAACACTGCTAAAGGAAGGGACTTTATCAATCTGATTAAATCAATTCTCTACTCATTTAACCTAGTTTTCCTGGGTTCAGCATCCTGTATTAATATCCAAAATGGTTTTGATTTGGTTTTTTTTTGGAAAATGAAACTGGAAGAAAATAATTCATTCTTTCCTATTGCATATTAAATGGGCATGTTAAATATATTCACTCTTTAAAGTGACATATAAACTGAATTTAGAGTATAGTCAGTGGGAAGGGCAGAATTGGAAATACCTCAGGAACTTGACACTGAGAGACCACCGTGCCATTTTCATTTGGTCAGTCCATCAAAGCATTGCAACATGCTGCTGATTCTTTGGTTGAGCCTTAAATGAAGTTGTCGGCTTATGTTTCATTTTGTTTAAAAAAGCTATGCCTTAAACATGAAACCCACTCTTGGTATGTGAAGATGCTTAAACTATGAGAGGCTTACAGGAACTGAGACCAGCTGAGAGAACAGCAGTCATAAATCTGGTGTCATGTGTCAACTCATTCAGCCTGAGGGCAATGACAGTAAAATTCTCTACTTACTTAATCTGGTAGTTTTTAACTTTTTCTTTTTTTTTTTCCCAAAGTTGAATTTCCATGAGTAAAATGCTTGTATAATGTGGCTGAGTCTCCAGTAAAAGAATCTCTTTGCTTAATTTACCCAAATAATTATCACAGTCCTATGTACACTTCAAAAACTGCACATGCAAATATAAATTCAATGTAAGTATAATTAGAAGTTATGTGTGTGTTTTTTTTTGTATATCTGTGTTTATAGGAATTTGGGGCAGAGGCTGATATTATGGTTATTGATTAAGTCTCCCTGACATAATCAGTGTACTCAGAAAGAAACTGAATTCTTTCAAAATTAGAAAAAAAATTTCAGCCCAGAACTATTTAAGAGGATAAGGAAATTATATAGCTATTGGTTTCTAGTAACTTGAAATGTTCTCATTACTGTCTCTCTTAATAAATTTAATTATACATAACAAGAATAGCCCTGCCTATATTCACAGCGTATCTCCTTTGATGTATAGTATCCATGGGATATAATTAAGAGACTTGGATAAACAAATTTATCATATTATACTCTGATTATGGGAAATTCAATGAAGTAACTTATAACTGATTAAATTAGTTTGGGCCTATTTGCTGTATGTGAATGATCTCCAAATAATGGGTAACCTTGAGTTGTTGCCTTAAAGCAAAGATGATCTCTAAGAATTTGGTAGAATATTCATATATTCATGCAGTCAACAAGTATCTATTGTGTCTGATATATGCCTGGGTCAGTTTTATGGAGTAGAATACATGGTAAAAAAGGTAGATTAGTTGCCACTTCTCCTAAAGCTTATATTCTAGTGAAAAGGAAGATAAAATAAATAAATTAATAAATATGATTTCCATTAGTGATCATTCATGTAAAATAAAGGAAACTGGGTAGAAACTGAATAGAAGGGAGGGCAGGGTTGTTTTGTTGCAGATGATAGGTCAAAAAGGCTTTTCTGAAAGGGTTGAACATGAGTTAAGATGTGAATTACAGAAGTAATAACAGAAGTCTTCAAGTTTTTAGAGAAGATTGCCAAAAACATAGACAGGAAGAGGAAGCACATAGAAGTAATGATGAATATGGCAAAGTGGTGGAGTAGAAAGATGGGCACAGTGGCTACTGCATGGTGGAGGAATCCCACATGATGACCCTGGAGAAGAAATGGAGGCCAAGGCTTGGAGAATGCTATTGGCCTTGGTAAGAGTTTTGGAGTTCATTCTCAGCCCACATCATCAGGATGGCTGGGAAACTGAGACCCTTACCTGCAGCTCAGTATAGTATAGCATTATATGCACTAAATTCTTGTGATATATTACCTATACTTATTGTTAATGGGCTTGATCAGTTGGTACAGTTACTGGTTAAGAGAGCAGTCCATGAAATTTAACAGACAAGAGTTTGAATCCTGGCTTATTTCCTCACTAGGAAATGATTTAATGATTTAATCTTTCTAAGCCTCAGTATCCTCTCTAAAATAGATGATAATAATAGTACCTGCTTTATAAATTTGGTTTTGAATTTTGAATGAGATAATTACATGAACCACAGCACTATGCATGATATGATAGATAGTAAATAGATAATAAATATTAATGATTGCTATATCCTATACAAAATAGGAAAAAGGGACCAATTCCCAATATGGCTCCAAAATGTACAGTATCCTTGCTATTTAGAGCATTTGTTTAATTGACTTGGATCCCATTTGTCTCTTTGGTCTTTAATTTCCATAATTTGTTGGGCTACATAGGTTTGTAATGGCTAGTGTAGATACAGAATCAGTTATAAGGCAAATTTTTTTTTATATACACAAAGGATATAAGTAGTTGAACTTTGACTATTTTAAAACAGCGTCAGTGGGAAAATCTGTCTGGTAAAGTTGTGGATTGAGATGAAGGGTATATCACAGAAAAATCTATTTAAATATGTTTTTACTAGTTAAATATGTATCTGCATAAACTGTATGATAGACTTTCTTTACATTTTTTCAGTTAGCCAGAATAATATTACAGAAGCATTTTTCTTCAGAGAAGATGACCCAAAGAACAAGACTATGAAATAGAGGACTTTTCAACACAGAATTTGTCTCTTGCTTAGGGTGATAGACTGTGAGGAACTTCTCATTTGCCTTTACTTCCTCTCTCTGCTATGCTGATGCTGTTAGGATATAAATATAATCAGAGTCAAACCTTAATAATTTACTATGATTTTTTAAATTGAACCAATTATTTAAATTTTATCTATATATCTATTTGTTTAAAGTAACTTTCAAAATTTAGAACCAAAAATGGACTTATGGGAACATTTTAAAGTTATAACTGAGGGTGGAGCAAGAAAAATACAAATACTATTTTTCAATATCAGTCTTTCATAATATTCCAAAACATGATTGAAACTCATTAGATAAATATTCTGGCTAATTTCTTTTATAACTGTAGCCAAAATATGTAAAAATGTTTTCTTTTTTTACTATTTTTTCCCTACCAATGTCCAGGTACAGGACCTAGATCAATACTCAGTTTGGTTTAGAAGCATATGTTTAAATCCACAAATAACTCTTCAAGTCACTGATTCTAGAACATGCATAACCACAGAGTTGCTCTACTTGCAGTTAGAGTCACAGTAAGAGACAGTGTGGATGTGCTGATGTGTTGACAATGATGGCCAGAGCCACTGTCCTCTAAGAAGCACTCACTGTGTCAGATATATATTACTCTTCGGTTGTTCCTGTCTGGCTTTCTCTTTCTCTCTCCCTCTCTTTTTAAGGCAAGCCAACTTCACAATTTTACTTTTTTAAATGAGCAAATGGAGACCCTAGTTGAGTGTCTTACCTTAGTCCCCTTGGTAATAAAGAACACCACCAAGGTTCAAGCAGTTCTGACTGACTCTGATGTCTTTCTCCCCCTGGACTGTGTTACCTCTGATAAAGTAATAAACCTGATGCAGTCAGCCACCTGCGAATTTCACCCTTTTTGGACTCTATTAGCATTTTGATGTATCACATTGCATTTTAGGTTTAATATTGACTTTTATACCTGGCATCTTTCTACCTCTAAAACCTCTCAGTGTATGAAAACTCAACTCATATTCCTTCTTTTTAAAAGATCAGCAACAAGTTCTAAGAGTAAATGTCACGGTGACAATGAGAGGGCTGTACATAATTCTTTTTATTTACAAATTATAAATCCGCTCTTCTGAATAAACTTCATTTTGCTGTTCATACTCATTGGATTTGGTGAACTAATTATTCCTAGCTACAAATGAAGGTCAAGAAATTAGAAGTGCTTATTTTTTTAGGTATGTTTTAGTCAATTTTCTGCTGCTGCTACTAAAAGGTCTGACCAGAACAATTGTACAGAAGGAATAGTTTTCTTAGGAGCTCATGGTTTCAGAGGTCCCAATCCACAGAGCAGATTCCTTCCTTCCTTCCTTCCTTCCTTCCTTCCTTCCTTCCTTCCTTCCTTCCTTCCTTCCTTCCTTCCTT